>APFE030771470.1:2091-66105 GCA_000404065.3 Pinus taeda
CTTGCTTGTCACTAGATATCTTTAGATACTAGGAAGGTCGATCTTGTCCGCAACCTCGACTCATTCCATGTGACACCTAGGGTCCAGATATTTCAGACAGATTACTTGTCCCAACATTGGGTCGGACAGTTGTCCTATGACATTGATAGTTGGGGCATCTCTCTTGCGCCTACCTAGGTGCCTGAAACACTTCTCTTTAATCAATTTGTTGTAGATTGGTACATCTTTTATGGCCTAGAGAAGTGGTATTTTCACACATAAATGTTTAAGATCACCCAGAAGTTCAGTCTCTTCTAGGTCTAGTTGCGTGGTTCTAATTAGTCTCTCAGGAAAGGGTGGAATGGCTTTGGGTTCACTTTCCTGTTTCTCTTCCTCATCCTCCTTAGGAGGAGGTTGGCTATCTGGGAGGACCTTCCCAGATCATAAGTTGATCTCCTGAATCTCCACAGCATAGGTAGGGCATGTTATCTCTCCAGTATATACATACTGGGCCTGTTTGTTATTGGGGTTCGGGTTTGGTTGGGCAGGCATCTGGAGTTGTCTCGGAGGAGCAGGAGGTAATGGTTGTGGTTGAGCGGGTGGTGGAGGCAAAATGGCGGGAGGAGAGTTGTATTGGGGCCTCCACCCCCGTTGAGGTGCATTCCACTGAGGTTGGGACTGAACATGAGAATGAAATGAATGAGTATCAGGTTAAGTACGGTATTGAGATGGATATGACCAGGGAGAGGGTGCGGACAAAGAAGGATGAGCAGGGGGACCCCAAGAAGTTATGTGAGTTGATTGGTTGGGGTTGTAATAATTCTGGGATGCCCCTTGCATCCCCTGCTGGTAAGGTCAGGATCCATGTGGCCTCTTTTGGTTTAGGAAGTAGAGCAGTTCAGTGGCTCCTTCATCCCCTTGGTACATAGCTTTAAGTCTGGGTAAGGTTAGGCACTAGTTTGTAGGGTGTTCTTCCTCACAAATGAAACATACCTCTACTGAGCACAATGGACACTCGTTCTGAGGATGTTTCCTTGTACATCTGAGACAAAATATGGCCAAAGCCCTCTCAGCTTCCTCTTTCTTCTATTGGATTCGGAAAGTATCCAGTTGCATAGCAATGGTCTATCTCATCTCACTTTTAAGGTCTTCCATATGATTTGCAAACTCATGTTTGGAGAAGGTGGCGCTAGCTGAAAGTTGATTCCTCCTACCTCTTTTCCGAGCTGCCCTATAATGGTTTCTAAACATAGTCTTTATTTCATCATAAGGTAGTTGGTAGATGTCTCCTCTAGCGAGCAAATGGAGGGTATTTAGAAAGTCTTCAAGGATTCCTCAAAGCAAAACCAGCTTCAGAGATTCAAGTTCAAGTGTGCACCTGACCCTTTTATAACTGAGTTGGAACCTTTCTTCGTAATCTTCTAAAGATTCATCGCTTCCCATGGTCATCTGGAAGATTTCTCCCTTCGTTTCCTTTGACCTACAGTAATCCCGGTATTTGTTGTTAAAGGCTTGCTACATCTGAGCCCAAGTTGTGATATTGTTTCCAAGTAACCCCATGAACCGGTGCAGTATTGCATCCTTGAGGGTAAAGGGAAAGAGTCTCAACTTTTGCTCGTCTTCTGCATAGTCATAGGTTTGACAAAGGACAGAAAACTCAAACAAGAAGGTATCAGGGTCTTCAGTGGTCAATCCATGGAAGTGAGGTAAGGCCGACTTATGTTTTTCATTTTTGTGTCCACATTGGTCTCTCAGATGGGAAAGGCACCTTCTATTCTCTCCTCATCACCTATATTGTTCCTGTGTTTGGCCATGGTCTCAGGAGGAATGTTTTCTTGCTCTTCTTCTGTTAGAAGATCTTCGTGTATCTCTGGAGGTTCACATGGTGGGGGTGTTGGGTAAGAATTTTCCTGAATTGTCTCTGTCCTACAAGGCATGAAATGAAATATTTTTGGCTGTTTTTTGTTTCTTTTATGCTTCTACCTGCAAAACTGAAATAGATTGAACTGCAACTAACTAAAGTAAACTTTGCTGGAATGAAAATTGCAAAATTGAAATGAAAGCAGGAAATGACTAAGCTATGCTGCTTAAACGAAATTGCAGAAATGAAATGCAAAGCTATGCTTGCAGAATTGAAATTGCAGAATTGGAATGATAATTTATGCTTGCAGAATTGAAATGCTAGTATAGAAAAGTAGGAAATGTCTAATCTACTTTTGCGGAAATGAGATTGTAGAATGAAAATGAAACAACTACTCTACTCTTGCTGAAATAAACTACTTATAAGAAGGTTGTAGTAGAAAATAGAAGAAAAGCAGCAATCACAAATACTCTTATGCTTCCCTAGCAACGGCACCAAAAATATGGTGGGCCCCCTTCTTTACTTTTATCAACCTGGTTGTTTGTAACAAACTTGGAAGTGACAGTGCTATATGCACAAGTACTAGCTCTTGTTGCAGGCTGTCACTTGATCAGCTGGCACAAGTCTGCTAGGAGCTTAAGCCAACTTCTATGAGCTCTTAGAAGAAGCTTTTAACTGTGATGGATGAAAGCTAACTCAAAAGAGGCTAGTCTACTTGCATAAAGAAGCTGAAAGCAAAAAGGAAATGAAAACCCTAGCAAACCCTAGTTTTACCAGTTAACCCTACTGGTGCAAGCAAAGAGATGAAAGCGGTGGAAATGGATGCCATTAACTTTTAGAAAGGTAAAATGCATGTGACTAAGCTACTTCTGAAGTAAAATCTGGAAAAAAAAAAAAAAAAAAAAAAACATCTTTTTGCATTTTTGAGTAATTTTGCAGAATTATTATGCATGTGCTTTAACTATTTCTAACTGTGCAGGGGTTCATTGGAAAAATGAAATGGAATAGACGCTTGCAAGAGGTTGGGAAGGTGAGAAGAGGGCCTAAGGGGTCACTAGCACCCTTCTAGAGAGTTTCATAGTGATTAGATCTCGAAAAAACTACTCACGTGAACTTCTACAGGAAGTCGCAGGGGTTCTACAGGATGTTCTACAGGAAGAGCCGAAAGAGGATTTTGGAGGGTTGATGGTGAAAAAATGGTGGGAAAGTGGAAATGGAGGTTGGATGAGGATGTGAAGGGGTTTAGGACTTAGTGAATGAAGCTAAGGAGTGGTTAAGGTGGTTGTATTTGTTCAAGGATGGAGGGAGTAATGCTGCACAAGAATGTAGAAATTAGGGAAAATTGGAAATGTGTGGCAAATGAAGGGAAGGAATCTTGGATTAGAGGTTGGAGCAAGTTTTATGATGGAAAAAAGCTAGGCAAGGAGGTATTACAGGTGTTCTACACACTATTTTCCAAAACTGATCGAACAAGGACTAGGAAAACCAGAGATCTAGCTATTTTGACCTAATCTGACCTAAAAACCAAAAACACGATGAACAAAAGTTTATACACAAGGAATCATGCAAGATAACTATGAAAACTAAGCAAGAAAAGATTTAAACATGCAAGTACAACTGGTATCAACTTTTCCAACTAAAAATATAACACTAGCAATTGCATGGAAAGGCAAAAACAATGTTTTTGTGGCAACAAGTATGCCTTGGTCTCAGCTCATGATCCCAAGGAGGGAGAGATGAGGTCAAGGACTGCTTGATGGCCTTTTTTCAGATATTTTCTGTCACTAAAATGTCAAATCAACCTGAAGCATAAAACTATCTTAATCATAAAAAACAACCTAAGTAACAAAGAAAGATTTTAACCTAAATAACAGAAATTATTCTATGAATGCAGAAAAGACACATAAAAGTACGTAAAGGAGGTACTGGCACTTGGGTTGGGCCCAACCCCAAGAGCTACAACCTCCTAAGAAAGATCAGAGCTAGTACAAAGTGAAATTTATCTCCATTACTCAAAAAATAATCATTTCACAAATTTTTTTACAGCAAAAGGTCGAAGATGAGCTAAAATGCAGAGCTGCACTGAAGTGCGAAAAACAATTGTTCAATGGCTAAACTACTAAGGCTTGAAGCCTTCCTACTTATGCATTACGAGGACTCCCAACAGCCCTCCTTAACTTTAGGAGCTTGGCTACTCAAAACTGCAGTTAATCAGCCACTTCACAAAATTTGCTCGGCTGCCCCTTGAAATCATCTTTGGTGGGTTGTTGAACTTCGAGCTGATGGTTGAGAACTCGAGGAAGGGGTCATTTAGTGCTTGAAACACCCTTCCTACGAATCCTAAGCCTTTTTCCTTCGTATTTGGCTATCAATTTGTTCATAAATATTTGACCTTGGTCCAAAAGATGTCCAAAAATATGCAATAAGCACGTATTAGACTTTGTGGTCAAGTGATTATTCTCATTCATTCAATTAACACAAATATATTCAAAAGCATGCATAGAACTATGAAGAATGGTGGATTAATCGAGAATAATAGGAAAAATGAGCCCAATAAGTTACCCATTTTTGGGGCTCATCACCCACGTCATTGGAACCATCATCCACCTGATGTAAAAGGATGCTAACTCCTTGCCAATGTGGAAGTTAAGTCTTCCACCATTCGGATAGGAAACCCACCAAATGGGAATGCTAAAACATGTTGCTGGGTATCCAAAAACTATCAAGGTGAAACTTTCACTTCCCGACCCACTGCAAGAAGCAAGCCAACCCTCGAGGTTTCCACATAGCGAATTTTTTGTGGACATACGCGAAGATGTGCTTGTCTCTTCCCCCTACAAAATGCCTAGCATGACTTCTGGCAAGAAGAGAATTTTGGTTATTTTTTTCAGTATGAAAAAAGCATGATTATATATTAATAGCTCAGAAAATAGGAGATTACAATGCCATTCAATTGTTCCACATCATAAAAGTTCCATTTGGAGATGCCATTTCATAATTCCATCCAAGTGTTGCCAAATACAAAATATAAAGGAGAAATAACAATCCATAGACCATATACATATCCAGATAATATAATATATATAATATATATATATTATATATATATATATTTTAATTGAACAATTGAAAATTAATATTTTCTGCAATAATTTTATTCAATGTAGATAAAAGAATAAATCAATGGTTACATACATTTGATACATCAATGGGATGACTCTTTATGTTCATTTTTTTCACTGTCTCCTTGTGCACTTTTTTGGACATCTCTTTTGGCATGGCATTTATTGATTTTTCATCCATTTTGTTTATATGGATATGCATGATATTATTGAAAATGAAAAGTACCAAAAAAAATAAATTGAATGAGATGAAAGTAAATATAGCAAAAAAATTATTCTCATAATTTTTTAGACATATTATAAATAAAAACATGGTTATGAGTAATACTTTTTTAGCTCATTCACATTTTCTTACTTTAATTTTTATTATTGTAAACCTCATAAGTTTCATTGGGAATTGCAATGCTTCCAATACTTTATATATAGCCTAATTTTTGAAACCATTGGATTGATTTTTGTATTTTAAGTGGAAAGTACCTATATAAGCTCTTTCCACTATATCCCTCCTAACTCTTTAAAAAACATCCCCACTCCCCTTTTTTGAACTTCCATCGCCACTTAAGATGAATTGATGACCAGGTCATTATCCTTCATAATTTTTATCTTCTTAAGATGGCATTCCAATTCCTAGTTATCAACCCTTGCACAACATTTAAAAATGTGAAATCAAGTGTTTAGAACTTATCATCAATTAATGTTAAGTAAATCATTTTCTGTAAGTAAAAAAAAATTGCCTATCGATAATCCAATTAAATACTTTCTTTTCAATATTTTCGTAAACCTTTTACACTTTTTTGCACTTAAGTTGTGAACAATCTTATAGAATTTATTGAATTTATTATGACATGCAATAAGAAATACACATCATTAATCTAAACCTATGGATAATTCAAATATATTGATTTTTTAATAAAAACTAAAGAAAACTCCAATTGAAACTCCGAGATTCCTTCTAAAACTTAACAAACCTCCAAACTATTCACCTTCAGGCCTCCTCCCATTTATGGATGCTCCCAGATTCCTTTGGCAATTTAGTGAACCTCCAAATTATTTACTTGTTCCACTATTTCCATTTACGAACCTCCAAACTATTTACTTGTTCCACTATTCCCATTTGCAATGCTTCAATATGGAAATTTAATCACAAAAATGATGGTCGAAAAAGCCATTTAATCCATAAGTTAATTTTATTAATAATAATTATATTAAATGATAATTAATAATAATATTAAATATATATTTTTAATAAAAGTATAATTATAATTACAAGCCTTTATATTAAATCATTAATAAAACAACTAATAAAACACTTAATTTCAATAATTAAAAGTTGCCACAAAATCTATATTGACATTATCCATTCAAATTTAAAATAAATCATGTATATTGAAATGATGTAACATTCAATAAATTAGTCTATTAATTTTACAAATGGTAATTTTTAGTAATGAATTCATCTTGCAATTATAACCCATAATATAACTATATTTTGCAAAATTTAAATTTCGAAGTTTTTCTCACAGAAACACTAATAAATAAATAAAATTACATAAAATTTTGACTTCCATCTTATATACTATTTTTTCCTATGTTCTTATTTTATTTTGGAAAATGTTTTCATTACCACATATAATGTATATAATGCAATTGCTAATTAAATACTCTAAAATAATAAAAAATTTAACCTATTCCTTCTTATAAATATACTTACATTTCACTTGTATACATGTTGCATAAGAAGCGAAATACTTTTCTCGAATTAAAAGAAAGATGACAACAAAGAACACACAATGGTATAACAAAGGGGGTGCGCGCGCATATATATATATACACGACAAAGGTGTTTAAATGTAGACATGTTAAATAGCTTTTGGATGACAACTTCATTATTCATTCGGATAAAGATGACTGGGCACTTCACGAAAAGAAGCATTGACTTTGAGTATCGGTTCCCAACCAGTTGTAATCCCATTTACTCGGAAGAGATAAGGCTGACCAACCAGAAACCTTACCTCAATTTCCGCAGAGCCTCGATGATCCCCACGTCATAGGAACCGTCATCCACCTCAATTCAAAGGGCGCTAGCTCCTTGCCAACGTGGCATGTTAAGTCTTCCGCCATACGGATAGGAAACCCGCCAGATGGGAACGCTAAAACCGGTGGCTGGCGACCCAAAAACCGCCCAGGTAAACTTTCACGTCCCGTCCCGCTGCAAGAACCGAGCCCGCCCTCGAGGTATCCACGTGGCGAAGTTTCTGTGGACATTCGGGGAGATGTCCTTGTCTCTGCCCACTACAAAACGCCCAACACGAGCTCTGGCAGGAGGAGAATTTCAGTGGTTGCAGAAAGAAATACACAGACTCGGTGACAGGAATTCAAGATTGTTATTAATTTCAAAGCCCTGGGAGCGGCCATGGCGGAAGAGCGCTTCATATCGACATGTGATTTATCTTCATCTTCATCTTTTTCTTCTATTTCTTCACCCGATTCAAGGGCCTCCTCGGCTTCCTCGGACGACATGACCGGCAGCCGCAATTCTTCCTGGAATTTGTCGCCTCCACCGATACCCCATGACAATGGCGGACCTCTCTTCAACATGAAGTCTCTGGGAGCAAGCCTCCCTTCTCGAAAGTAAGTCTAATGGCAACCATATTTTCATTAATAAAACTGTTTTGTCTCAATTTTGAACGGGGGCTGCTGTAATTTTTTGTTGATTTTGACTGTTTATTTGCATAATTTGCAGGAGGGGTTTGTCCAAATATTTCACCGGCAAGTCGCAGTCGTTTACATCTCTGGCAAATGTGAAATGTGTGGAAGAGTTGGCCAAGCCAGAGAAGAAGCTGAAGAGTTCCCACAGCTGGGAATCGACGATGAAATCATCATATAATAATCAGACCATTCTGTCATCGATACTCTTGAAAGATTCAGCGGAATCCATGGAAATGCCCCGCAAGGCTTCTTCCTCTGGCCGTAAGATGAACAATATAAGCAGCGGTTTAATCCCCTGCAGGCTACTGCTATCGTCTCCAAAAGAAATGATATAAAGCAGACTGGACACTAATCTACAGATCCAGTGCCCAACAGCGGGAGCTCAACTTTGTACATAATACTCAAAATGAACATCTTTTTCTTTATTTATTGTGAACTTCTGGAGCCCTGATGGGTTTCGATTCGGGGGCGGAAGAAACCTCATATATGTAACACATATTTGAATGACAAATCCTCAACGGGTTTCCGTATCAAGAGCAGTGTATTATTGCCGTAATTGCAAGGAAAGGAAGAATAAAAGAGAGAGGAGAGATGTATGTGAGCACTGTTGGGGATGAACGAAATCCCCTCGTGAGTGCTGTTGTTCTCCCCCATATATGGTTTGCTCCAAAATTGAAAACCAGATGGGAATCTTTCTCAAGAAGATTTTTTTGGTCTATTTCCTCCCTTCTACGCGCGTGTTATATGGGAATCTTTCTCAAGAAGATTTTTTGGTCTATTTCCTCCCTTCTACGCGCGTGTTATCTTTTGGTCATTCCTCTAGTCACTGAGATAAATATTTGTGTGGTACATAGATAATTGGAAGTATTTATTTCACATATAAATACAATGAAAATAAATATCATATAACAAAATACAAATATATCTAGCAAATTTTTTATTTTTTAAGAAACTCTTTCAAAGTTGTGATTTCATTCACTCTTTCATCTTGCCAATTACAAAAGAGTTTAATGATTATTTTAATGAAAAAATGAAAGGATAATCTATGTATTTCATTGGCTTGGAAGAAGTAGTGAGAGGGTTTCTATTATATGTTCCAAGATGCTTCAAGATTAATTGTCGTTCTCGTTGGTGTCACTGATGTCAAAGATAATTATCTCGCCCTGCAGTGTCTTTCAACATCCCCAGAATCTTCCACCACCTCAACCGCACACTGACTTGGCTTGAGCATATTCAAAAGGGTAACACCCCCTGGTAGAATCAATATTTAATTGATGTAATTGACTGTGATTTTGTTATAAATATAAATGATTAGCCAGAGGCGGATATCCCACTCTCTATTTTTGTATTTTCATGTGTAATTTAGAATTTGTAGCCGCGCTTTCTACTTTTTGTGTGATTTGTTTCTTTCAACCAGTATAAAAGCCATTTTGTGGAGTATTGGAGTCTAAGAGTGAAGATGAGGGAATTTATTCAGTGAGGATCCATTGTTGAGCATGGTCAAATAGAGCTGCAATGTTGACAAAGTTCTGTGGAAAATTTGTGAGGCTCGTGTGTAGTGTGTGGAGCTCGCAACATGAAGTTTCTAGGAGTCAGAAGAAAAAGGAGAGAAATCTATTTTTTGCACGGTAGTTGTTCACAGAAGATTGAAACAATTATCATTGTTGTTGAGAACTGTGACGCATTTTTTTTAAAGAACTAAATGTGCCAGAGAAGAAGTGTCAACAGGAGCCTCCACCATAAGTCACAGTTACCATTGTTGTAAGTTACTCTATCGTAATAGTGTCAATTTTGATTGGCAGATTTGATAAGTAAAATTAATTTCGAATTTCAAGTTTGACCGCATTTGAGTATGTTTTAAAATTCTAAAAATTTCCTTTAGTTTTAATCATTGACTACATGGGGGACATTTTTATGTTAAAAATTTCTCGCAAAATTATCTATGTTGAAGGAAGGAATTTATAATAAAACTCTATTTACTTTGGCATAAAAATTTTGCGTGACTATTTGTTTCACTGAGGCCTCTACGAAGTTGATTAGCATTAAGTGGTTTATGAGTTAAAGTTTTCTACTACAATGGATTGAGCCAAGGAAGAACCTTTATTATTTGGAGCAACTCAAGATTCAAGTAGTCTGTAAACTAAATTAAAATGAAGTCAAATAAAAATGTTACTTAGTCATCAGTTCTTACTCTGAATGAAAAAACTATGATTCTTGGTCTATTCGAATGAGAACAATATTGTGCTCTCATGATATTTAGGGATTTGTTTCTGATGGATTTCTAGAGCCTGTTGATCAAGCAATAAAGATGGCTCTGACAAATGTTGAATGAACATTGTTGAGGGATAATAGAAAGCAAGATGTCATATTTTCAAAGATTTCAAGTGCAAAGACTTCGAAGAAGGCATGGGACACTCTTGAATCCTGTTATCAAGGTCTGTCAAAAATGAAGAATGTTAAGTGTAGAATTTGAGAAGACATTTTGGAATAAGAAAATGAAAGGCAATGAAACCATGGATGGTTTTATGACTCAAACCATGAGTATTGTTAATCAATTGAGACAATATGGATAAGATGATCCAGGAGGATCTCGTCAGATCAGTTCCATAGGTTCAGTTTCATCGTCAATATTCAGGTTCGGTGTCGTCGGCTTCGACAGTGATGTTTATGGTTCAGGTTATCCAGTAATGTATATGGTTTTCATGGTGATATGGTTTGGGATTTGGTCGTTGTCATGCGTTTGTTGTCCGCCTCACAGGATTTGGTTGTCAATATGGTTTTGTCGTCCGCCTCGTAGAATTTGGTTGTTGACATGTTGGTTGTCGTCAGTTCCGCCATGATATGGTTGTTGACTTGGGTAGGTCATCCAACTTTCATAGTTTTGTCATCATCATGTGACTTTGTGACAATTTGTTGTACATGGTTATTTTAGAACAAAAATGATGTACAGCCTTAAGGACTAAGACCTAAGACCTAAAACCCTAACTTAGAACCTAACCCATGTATTAAAACACATTCAAATACATTAAAACCTAATACATGTAATAAAAATGCATTTAAAAACCATTACCCTAAGTCCTAAACCTATCAGACCATGTTACATTACAAACTATGTAATAAAACAATTCAAAAACACATAAACCTATGTTATAACCCTCTCGGCCTGTAATACAATACAAAACATTACAAATTAAATAATAGTGCTAACCGCCAGAACTAGACCGCGCGGAATCTCTAACCACAACAATGTGAACAAAACCAAAATGTTTAATTCTCCGCAAGCTCTAAATCGCAGAAGGTTAGCCTAACTGCATGGGGGTTGTAATTATTGGTGGACATGCGAAAAAACCTAACGACAGTTGGAGACCGCGCCGGAACCACTGAAATAACTGCCAACCATCACCGCGCATGGGAATAGTTAGCGGGTGAGTCATCGGAACCATCAGCCTGAAGATTACTGCAAACGGTCATATACGCATGTTCACATGCGTTGTTCGTGCTCCTCCACTCAGGTATCTAGCCGCCAATGGTTTTGAATTAGTATAAGGTCAAAAAGTGGGTTTTTATGAGCTGTTTTGGGTTTTATTGTTTAGTTTGGTCTAAATTAATGTGATCATCATGTGACTAGCTACCAAGGTGTCCCTTTGTAGTTAGACTGAGGGATATGTACCCTATCTTTAGCATTCATGCCAATCTTGGCTAAGAGACCTTGAATTTACCTAAAAACATATGAATACACCATTTTTGTTTATAAAGAAGACATTAGTGGTTTTGAGTTTTAGAGCGCAAATTTTGGAGGATATAGGTTGTTTTGTTTTCAGTGTAACAGGAGCATCCAGAGTTAGAATTGGGAACCATGACAGGTGTTGGAAAGATGGTTCAAAGAGGTTTCTAATGACAGTGACCATAAGTGCCTGGGTGCACATTCAGTTTGGTCAATTTGTTGTGTAATCGACCTTCTCGGATTCAATCCTAATCAAGTGGCCACCCATCTTGAAAGCAGACCCGGAGACGTAGTCCATGAGGGACGAACTCCGTAATCAATCTTGTTGTCTATTATCGTTGTGTATTTGCTATTTTCACTTATGTTTTGCATCTTGCTTATGTTTATCATCTGTCATAAAGTCTTTCTTCTCAAGCAGTTTCCCATTGTTTCAGCACTTTAAGTTAATATGCATTTCATTGTTGGCATAATCAATTCTACTTTAGTTTTAACATATGATCATTTCAGATCATATAATTCGGTATCAGAGAAGGTTTAGTTTCTAGAATTTTTCGGTGAATGTTAACCAGGTCAAAATCGCAACGTGGAGAAGGAATCCTCGAGTAGATTGATCCAAAGATTGGAAAGTGAAGGGTCGTTCATAAGCCAACCATGATAGGATCTGATGCAGGTGAAAATGCAGAAACTAAGATTAGTGATCAACAGTTTCAGCAAGCATTCTTGACTATGCAGCAGATGTTGGCAGAAATTTACGAAGATAAGAAGGTAAGAGATGTAACTTCTTCTTCAAAGACATCGAAGAAGGACAAAGGTAAAGGAAAGGCTGATAAACCTCCATCATCTCCATCATCGTCATCATCATCTTCTTCTTCTTCTTCGAGTTCAGAATATGAAACATAAAGGAAACCTAAGAAAACATCTCTTTTAAAACTTGATGTAAAATTTGAGTTACCTATTTATGATGGCGAAATGAATCCTAAAAAGCTAGATAACTGGATTAAGCAGTTAGAAGTGTATTGTTGTATTCAGCACATTTCTGACGATAAAACGAAAATTCAGTTAGCTACACTTAGGATGGGGGGAACAAATTTAATCTGGTGGGAAAGTAAAACTCAGATAGATGTAAAGTGGAAAGGTAAAGTCATCTCTTCATGGTTTAAGTTTTTAAAAGCTCTTAGGAAACAATTCTATCCTTTAGGATATATGCAGCAAGTTGTTATTGATTGGTAGCATTTGAGGCAAGGTAAAGGGCAGAGTGTTCAAGAGTTTACTCAGGAGTTCAGAAAGAAAGCATTGACACTTGGTATTTCATTAGATACAGGTGAAACTTTATTAAAATACATCGGTAGTTTACATTCATATTTGTAGCATACATTATTGATGTTTAATCCTGATGATTTTGATGAAGTGTGTGTTCAAGCCATACATATTGAATCAGGTGGCAAACCATTCAAGTTTTCACCGTAATCATCCAAAGAGTTGGAAATCAAGGATTCCAATGACAGTAAAGGGAAGAACAATTCGAAGAGAAAGAAATCAGTGACAGCTCAGAAGGAAAGACCTACTTGTTCTCATTGGCAGATAATCAGTCATGATGAATCTAGGTGTTGGAAACTTCATCCAAAACTTAAGCCCAAAAAGTTCCTTAAGGAGAAGGATGAAAAGAAAGCAATTATAACGGTCCAATAAAATCTAGCTTCCGATTCAAGTGATGAAAGAAGGATAAATTCCATAGTTTCGACAGGTAAAAGTTTTGACATTGGTTCATGTTCGAATACTATTGCATCTTCATCAAACATAAATCCTTCAAATGAGGATAAAAGAGTTGAATTATTTAACATAAGGATAACTTCTAAGCACACAAAGATAGATATAATGTTTGATAGTGGATCACAGGCCAATCTAATATCTGAATATTTAGTTAAGAACTTGGGTTTGGAGACACAGAATCATCCAAGACCTTACCCATTAGGATGGCTAAATAAATCAACTCAGATAAAATTCACAAAATAGTGTTGATTAAGATTTGCCATTACAGCTAATTACATCGATGAAGTGGAATTAGATGTGGTTCCAGTAGACATATGTGGATTTGTCTTAGGAAGTTGTTATCTTTATGATCGTGACGTAGTATTTTATAGAAGAGAGCATAAACATCACCTTACGAAAGATGGGGTTGAATTTATTGTCAAGGCACATCAAAGTAAAAATAGCTTGAATTTAGTTGTTACTAATTAGATGAAGTGATTAATAAGTTCAAATAATAGGTTTGTAATCATGTGTGTAAAGGAACAACATAAGAATCGACAAGATGTTTGTTCAAGTTATGAATCTCAGCTTAAAGATAGTTTGATCAAAGTGGTAGAAACGTTTCTAGTTCTATTTAAAGAAACCAAACATCTTACTCATAAGCAGGGAATACAACATGAATTAAAGTTGATGCCTAAAGCTCCTCTTACTAATGTCAGAATGAATCAATTCAGTCGAAGTCTGGAAGTTATAAGTTACAGGGATGCAGGTCAGTATTGGGGAAAGCTAGTGTTAAATTTCTCTTGTATTGTGTCACCATTTCATGTTTCGAATAGTTTGGAAGCCTCTTTCCAAGTGGAGAGGAAGCCTATGTGTTTCCATATTAAAGCCTTTTCTAAAGTAGTGTCAAAGTATCCAATACATCTAAGGGAAAATTATGCATCAGGGGAAAGTGCTAATTAATGGAAACATCATTTAATGAGTGAAGAAACAATGATTCAAATAAATCATCCGGCATTTCAATACTTTCACAATCAAACTAAATTGTGGCAGTTGTCACCTTATAGTTTGATGGGTTTATTACAGCAAGTTCACTTAATAATCAGTAAAATATATCAAGTCGAATAGTTGATATGATGTTAAGAATATCTTTGATTCTCTTTGTCATTCCACAAAATAGATTGTTAATACATGAACAGTATCCTATAGAGACTATTTTCAAAGATGTGTATGAAACACTAACTCGTGGTATTTTGTTGAAAGAAGTCAATTTCCATGTTCATAACAGGTTGCTTGACCATCTTCACAAGTTGTGTATACCACAGATGGATGGAACACGTCACCGATTCAAAATGTGCCATGGTCAGCATCATCAGGGTCATCACTTTAAGGTGGTTGATCGAATGTATTGATACATCATCTGGGCAAGGTGGAGAGTGAGGGAGCTCTACCCTCATCAACTATCTGTTTAAGTCACATTTTTGTGGTCCAAAAGCTTTCAAGTGGAGAGGATTGATCCAGGAGGATCTCGTCAGATCAATTACACAGGTTCAGTTTCATTGTCAGTATTCAGGTCCGGTGTCATCAGCTTCAACAATGATGTTTATGGTTTAGGTTGTCAAGTAATGTATATGGTTTTCATGGTGATATGGTTTGGGATTTGGTCGTCGACATCTATTTATCATCTGCCTCGCAGGATTTGGTCGTCAATATGGTTTTGTCATCCACCTCATAGGACTTGGTTGTCGACATGTTGGTTGTCGTGAGTTCCACCAAGAAATGGTTGTCGATGTGGGTTGGTCATCCGCCTTTCAAAGTTTTGTCGTCATCATGTGACGTTTGTCGAAAACGTCACTTTGTGACAATTTTTTATACATGGTTATTTTAGAACAAAGTGATGTACACTCCTAAGGACTAAGACCTAAGACCTAAAACCCTAACCTAGAACCTAACCCATGTATTAAAATGCATTCCAATACATTAAAACCTAATACATGTATTAAAAATGCATTTAAAAACCATTTAAGTCCTAAACCTATCGAACCATGTTACACTACAAATTGTGTAATAAAACAACTCAAAAACACATAAACCTATGTTATAACCCTCTTAACCTTTGTAATACAATACAAAACATTACAAATTAAATAATAGTCCTAACCACCAGAACTAGACCGCGCGGAGTCTCTAACTACAGCAATGTGAACAAAACCAAAATGTTTAATTCTCTGCAGGCTCTAAATCGCAGAGGGTTAGCCTAACCGTGCGGGGGTTGTAATTATCGGTGGAAATGTGAATAAACCTAACAACAGTTGGAGGTTGCGCCGAAACCACCGGAATAACCCCCAACCATCACCATGCATGGGAATAGTAAACAGGTGAGTCACTGGAACCATCGGCCTAGAGGTTACCGCAAACAGTCATATACACCTGTTCACATGCGCTATTAGTGATCCTCTGCTCAGGTATATGGCCGCAAACAGTTTTGAGTTAATATAAGGTCAAAAAGTGGGTTTTTATGTGTTGCTTTGGGTTTTATTATTCAATTTAGTCTAAATTAATGTGATCACCATGTGACTAGCTACCAAGGTGGCCCTTTGTGGTTAGACCAAGGAATATGAGCCCTATCTTTAGCATTCATGCCAATATTAGCTAAGAGACCTCGAATATACCTAAAAACATATAAATATACCATTTTTTTTTATAAAGAGGACATTAGTGGTTTTGAGTTTAGAGAGCATATTCTAGAGGATATAGGTTCTTTTGTTTTCAGTGTAACAAGAGCATCTGGAATCAGAATTGGGAACCATGACAGGTGTTGGAAAGCTGGTTCAGAGAGATTTATGATGACAGTGACCAAAAGTGCCTACATGCACAATCAGTTTGGTCAATTTGCTGTGTAATCGACCTTCTGAGATTCAATCCTAATAAAGCGGTCACCCATCTTGAAAGCGAACCCGGAGATGTAGTCCATCAAGGTCGAACTCTGTAATCAATCTTGTTGTCTGGTATCACTGTGTATTTTCTATTTTCACTTATGTTTTGCATCTTGCTTATGTTTATCATCTGTCATAAAGTCTTTTTTCTCAAGCAATTTCTCACGGTTTCAACACTTTAAGTTAACATGATTTTCACTGTTGGCATAATCAATTCTACTTCAGTTTTAACATATGATCATTTCAGATCATAAGACCTCTCAAACAAGTGAGTGATCGAGAAAGTCCTTTAAAGTTTTCCAAAGAAATTTGAAGTCATTGTTGTATCCATTGAAGAGTTTAAGGACACGAGTTAAACGAAAATTGATGAGTCAATTCATTGATTGCACACGAATCCAAGATGTCAAGATATGATGACAGTGCATTGGAGAATTCTTTTAAAACTCAGTTGCAATTTAATAGAGGAATATGCAAAGGAAGGTCCAGTAATAGAGGAAGAGCGACAAAGTCGATGACCAAAGATGTCTACGAGATATTTATGAGCATGAGGAGAAATCTCAACAACACCCTTCTAATTTAAGGGGGTGCAACAATAGAACCTAGTATCGAGGAAATCAAAGGTATGATATGTCAAAAGTTCAATTCTATTATTACAAAAGATATGGCCATTTTGCTACCAAGTGTTTGACGAGGTAGGGGAATGTTGGCAAGAAATTTTCACACATCTCATAAGAGTTTTAAGATAAACAGAAGCCAATGTTTTTGACTTGTAACATGACTCATGAATGTTCAAATGATATATGGCTTTTGGACAGTGGTTGAAACAATCGCATGACTGGAAACAAATATTTGTTTGCCAATCTAGACACGAGTATTCAATTAAAGTCAAGTTGGGTAAAAATAATAAGGTATGCGTTAAAGGTAAAGGATTGATTATTTTTCATACTATAAATGGTGAGAGAAGAATAATTGATGATGAGTATTATGTGCCTAGTTTAAAATGCAATTTGTTGAGCATTGGACAGTTGATAGAGAAAATATACAAAGTGTTCTTCAAGAATAACATGTGTATTATCATTGATAAATATCAAAGTAAGCAGTTCATAGCAAGATTGGAAATGAAAAAGAATATGATGGTTTGCACGTATAATGAGAAATGAATTGTCTCCCTCCTTGAATGCTTATGAAGCTAAGAATTTGGATGAATCGTGATTATGGCATTTAAGATATGGTCATTTAAATTTTGGTGGTCTAGAATTGCTGCAGAAGAAACAGATGGTGAAAGGGTTACCCAACATTCAACATCCAACAAGTTCGTGTGAAAGTTGTATACTTGCAAAGCATCACATATAGAAATTTATATATAGAGTTTTGTATAGGGCGAAAGCTCCATTGGAGATTGTTCACACAAATTTCCATGCACTGAGGAAAACAACTTCATTTCTTGATATTGTTTACTTTTTAACTTTAATTAATGGCTATAGATGAAAATCTTGGGTTTATCTTCTAAAACATAAATCTAAAGCATCTTTTGTATTTAAAAGATTAAATGCTATGGTCAAAAGGGAAAGTGGAAAGAATATTAAAATTTTAAAATGAGATAGAGAAGGTGAATACATGTTAAATGATTTCATTGAGTTTTCTGAGTTTCATGGAATCAAGAAACAATTTATTAAATGTTATAATCCACAAAAAAATGGAATAGTTGAAAGGAAAAATCAAACTATTATGAATATGGCTCGAAGTATGTTGAAGGAAAAGCATATACCAAATGAATATAAGGGAGAAGTAGTAGCTTATGTTGTTTATATCCTTAACAAAATTATGACTAAGAGCCTGAAGGATCGAGTTCTCAAAGAAGCCTAGAGTGTAAGAGTTGTCATTTATCTCAATTTTAAGAATTTTTGATGTGTTTCTTATGCACATGTACCTAAAGAATTGTGAAATAAGTTAGATGACGGAAGTGAGAAATGTATCTTTATTGGATACAATGTGGAGTCTAAAGCATATAGGCTCTATAATCCCATCACCAAGAAATATATTATCTGTAGAGATGTTGAGTTCAAGGAAGAATAACCTTGGGACAGAAGCATAAATAAATCTGGTGCAGAGGGAGTTGTATTATCTCATGGAAATGATGATGAAGATGAGCAAGAAGTACAAGACGGATAACCAATTCCATATACACCTACTACAAGCACTTCAGTGAACCAATCACCAAGAGTCAATCCATTACTATTCAAGACACGGAGAAATCAAGAACATGTTGAACCATCAGGTTATGGTAGACAACAAACAACAAGATTAGAGGTGAGTAATGAATCTAATTGTACAATAGTTACATTGAAGAATAGAATTAAAGGTTAGAAGACTAGAAGTTTAAAAGAATTGTCTGAGTAGAACGATGAAATAAATCAAGTTTCAAATTTCTCATTAATTTCATATGATCCAATAAATTTTGATGAAGTTGTGAACGATTTTTTTTTTATAAAAAACTATGGATGAAGAAATTGACGCTATAGAAAGAAATAATACTTGGGAGCTTGTAGGTTTGGCTAAAGGTAAAAGTAATATAGGTGTTAAATGGTTTTACAAAACTAAAATGAATGTTGAAGGTGAAATTGAAAAGCATATAGAAATACTTGTAGCTCAGGGGTTCAGTCAGAAATATGGTATTGATTATAATGAAACTTACGCACCTATAGCTAAACTTGACATAGTAAGAATGGTATTAGCTATTTCTACACAAAATAAATGGAAAATATATAATATGGATGTTAAATCTGCATTTTTAAATGGTTTTTTGGAATAATAGGTTTATGTAAACAACCTCATGGATATGAAATTGATGGACAAGAAAATAAAGTTTACAAATTAAATAAAGCATTATATGGATTGAAACAAACACGCCGAGTATGGTATAGTAGAATTAATGACTATATGAATAACAATGGATTCATCAAGAGCCCAAGTGAGCGAACTCTGTATACAAAGGTAAACCAGGAAGGTAAAAAAATTATTGTGTGCTTATATGTTGATGATTTGATTTTCATTGGAGATCTTTCACTAAATGATTTTAAGACAAACATCAAAACATAATTTGAGATGACTGATTTAGGTCTAATGAAACATTTTCTTGGTATTGAAGTAACTCAATCTAAAGATGGTATTTTTATTTGTCAATTTAAGTATGCAAATGATATATTGAAAAGGTTAAGGATGGAAAATTATAAGCCAGTTATAAGCGCACTAGTAATTGGTACAAAACTTATTAAGAATGATCAAGGTTCAAATGTTGATCCAACCCTGTAAAAGATATTGGTTGGAAGCCTTGTGTATCTAATTGCAAGAAGGCATGAGATAATGTTTCTTGTAAGTTCAATTTTCAGATTCATGGAGTCTCTGAAGAGTACCTGTTGGCTGTTTGGAAAAAAGGGTTTTAAGATATGGTTGGAATAAGAAATTATGGTATCATTTATACATCTGATTTAGATTTTAAACTAGCTGGATATACAAATAATGATTTTTCAGGAAATATTGATGGCAAGAAGAGCACATGTAGGTATGTGTTCAGTTTTGGATCAAGTGTAGTTTCATGGACATCAAAGAATAAATCCATTGTGACTTTATCATCTGTTAAGGCAAAGTATGCTGCGACAACAGAAGCAGTTTATCAAATTGTGTGGATGAGAGGAATTTGACTGAGTTGTTGCATGAATAGAAAGAACCAACTCAAATTTATTTGTGACAACAAATATGCTATTTCATTATCAAGAAATCATGTTTTCCATGAGAAAAGTAAAAATATTGATAGGAGGTATCACTTCATTTGATAATTAATAAGAAATAATGAAATATGTATGGAGTTTTATAGATAAGAAAAACTAGCTTCCAGACATATTTACAAAGCCTTTGGGAAAATAATTGTTTGAAACTCATAGGGAAAAGACATTTTAATGTAATAACAAAATTTTTTTGTTTGGTGAAATAATTAAGAGGGGAAATGTCAAAATAATTATTTCACCATGCACCAGACAATATCGTCTTACCTTATGTAACTGACTGAAGCTTTTGTATAAATAGAGATGCTCACTTAGATGCAGATATCCCACTCTCAACTTTTGTATTGGCATGTGTAATTTAGCACCTATAGCTGTAGTTTGTAGTTTTTGTGTGCTATGTTTCTTTCAAATGCAGGTGTTGGGATGTTCTAAGGTATTGAGATTGAGATTGAAAGCATGCGATTTGGCACACGTGGCATGGTATCCGAATGATGGAGTGCCTTTAGATGCATTGTAAATCTGCAATATTAACGTGGCATTCTGAATGTTGAGATATCTGAATTTGGTAGTTTGAATATTACTTGTATTCCATATTTGCTGCATGGAAAATCTAAATTGTAAGGTTTTGCATAACGATTAACGCAACCCGTGGTTCTGCATATGAGAAAATTCCATGAGCACTAACGTTGTACATGTAATCTATAACTAAAGCGTAGTTGAAGTGAATGAGAAATAGTCTACATCCATATACAAAATAAAAAAGGGATTTAGAAAACTTCGAATATTCAATAATTCGAACCTTTAAAGATTTTAAGGATAATGCTTATCTATATGCCATCCTTCCAAATCTTTATATTACATCCTTCCAAACCTTTCTAAACGAAAATTGATGGGGCTGGTTGTGTATATTTTATTCCGCATTTCTCATGTATTTAAATTTTTAAAATTGTACTTATACTCCCTCGTTCAATCAATGTTATATTAATTTTTAAGATACACGTCACTAGTCGATGTTATATTAATTTTTAAGATACACGTCACTAGTCATGATACTATGACTTACATTCAAATGTTTGATAGATGAATTGAAACAATGATGATCATTTCTAGCATCTTGTAAACCTAAATATACTATATCAAGAGAACTCAATGGTAGGTATAATATCATTTAAATTTTTTCCTGGCCTCTGGACCCGGATGTCTAATGATATAGAAATAAAGAAGTCATCAAAATAGATAAATAAGATATTGTAGTATATTAATAAGTTGGCCATATTCAATTTAATATTAATATTTTCAAATTTAATATTAAATTTTAGAGTAAAGTTAACCATATTATTTTTAATAATATGTTATTTTTAATAATAATATACTTTGGGTTATATAATATTAAATGAATTAGTATAAAAATTATTATTATTATTATTATTAATAGTAGTAGTATAAATAATAATAAATAATAATATATATTAAAATTTAAAATTAAAATATAAAAATTACAATATAAATAATATTAATATTAATATTAATATGCTACAGGGGTTTTGGATTTACGGTGAATAGGTGTATTGTTAAGAAACTTCTTGTGATAAGTCACCGGTTCAAATCCCGTGAGTATTAAATAGTATTATATAGAAAATAATAAATAATAAATAAAATAAATAATAAATTATTAATATTAATATAAATATCAATAATAATAAGAAATATTTTAATTTTATAATAACATTAACTAATAATATTATATAATAATAACAATATATAATAATATTATACAATATAATATGTCATTAATACACTTAATAATATTATTATGCATTAGAACCTAATAATATCATTTATAAATTTATAAATTTATAATAATATACTAATCACTATATATTAATACATTAGAGTATTAAATTTATAGATTAACAATATATTAATCTAAACATTAGCACATATAGTTAACTAATTATTATTCAAGAATATAGTTAATCTTGATGCTTATAGTTAAATCATTGTCAACATGTTTATATAGTTAACCATAAACATCATACTTGACATAACTAGATCTAACATGATGACATAGTTAAACTATGAACACCCATAGTCAATATTTAAAAATGTTTAATAATATTAATATTAATATGGTTTAAAACACATTGGTTTACTAATGTGGTTGACTGTGTCCAATTATGTTTAACTATGTTTGATAGTCAACACTCTTCAATTTCCATCAAACACAATCACCTATTATTATTATTGATCAATAGTAATAGCCAAACATAGTCAACCTAATAAAACGAAGTAAAACTTCATAGTCATTGTTTAAATTTTTGACCATGATCAAACTTTGTAAACCCTATGTTTACCATATTTAACAATAGTCAACCTTATTCACTCATAGTTATCCTCATCCAACATATCTCAACCATATTCAATTATAGTCAACCATGGTTCACCAAAGTCAAAAATTGTCAACCTTAGTCATATGAGATCATCCTTGGTTGGTTACAATCAATATTTAATAATATTTAATAATAACAATATTAATATTAATAATAATAATATTGTTTGACAATTAATACTCATAAACTTCAATCAAACATAATCACCTATCATTATTATTGATTAATATTAATAGTCAAATATAGTCAACCACGTTAGACAAAATAGGCAAACAAAGTCAACCTTGATTGTCATTGTTTAAATAGATGAACATGATCAAACTTGGTTAACCCTGTGCTTACCATATGTAGTATTGGGTTTTAATATTAGAGTTTTAGTATTAGGTTTTGATATTAGGGTTTTGGTATTATGTTTTACTATAGGGTGTTAGTATTGGGTTTTAATAATCAAACATGTTGTGATGCCCAAATGACACAAAAATATATCCAACACTACATTGTGTCAAACATTGTTGCAATGTGATAATCATTGTTGCAATGTGATAATCATTGTTGCAATGTTACATTACATTGCATTTCTCAACGTCGCATTGTGACAATAAAAATTTAGTTAGCCACATTTACTAATGTTGTTGAGTATGCTTGACTATGTTTGACAGTTAACACTCATCATATTTGGTCAAACATAATATCCTATCATTATTTTTTATTAATATCAATAGTCAAACATAGTAAACCATATTAGTGAACGTACTCAAATAAAGTCTGCCTTGATATTCATTGTTAAAAAAGTTGACCATGATGATACTATAATATTGGGTTTAATATTAGGCTTTAATATTGTGACGTTGGAATGGTACAAAAATCTATCCAACGTCGCATTGTGTCAAACATTGTCACAATGTGACAATCATTATCACAATGTTACATTACATTACATTTTACTCAATGTCGCATTGTGACATTACAAAATTAGTCAACCACATTTACTAATATTGTTATGTTCAACTATGTTTGACACTCAACACTCCTCATCTTTGGTCAAACACAATCTCTTGTCATTATTATTGATTAATTGTATTAATAGCCAAACATAATCAACCATATTAGTGAACATAGTAAAAAATTCAACCTTGATAGTGATTTTTCAAATAGTTGATCATGATGATACTATAATATTGGGTTTAATATTAGGGTTGATAATAATTTTGGTTTAATATTGTGACGTTGGAATGGTATAGAAATCTATCCAACATCACATTATGACAAAAATTTTCATAATGTGACAATCATTATTACAATGTTACATTACATTGCAATTTATTCAACAATGCATTGTGACATTACAAAATTAGGGTTTAATATTACAATTTATAATATTGGATTTAATATTAGGGTCTAATATTGGCTTTATTTTTATGGTTTATAATATTAAGGTTTATAATATTGAGTTTAATATTAAACTTTACAATATTTCATTTATCATAATACAATTTAATATTATGTTTATAATATTAGGCTTAATATTAGTATTTAAAATATTAGGTTTTATAATGTTATGGTTTATAATATTTGGTTTAATGTTAGGATTTAATATTGTGATGTTTGAATGGTATAGAAATATATCCAATGTGGCCTTGCGACAAACATTATCACAATGTTACATTACATTGCAATTTATTCAATGTTGCATTGCGACATTACAAAATCAAGGTTTAAAATATTGGGTTTAAAATTTGGTTCTATAATATTGGGTTTTTGGTATTGGGTTTAATATTTAGATTTATAATATTAGCATTCACACTATTGCGTTTAATGTTAGGATCTAATATTGGATTGATAATATTGGGTTTAATATTACAGTTTATAATATTAGGTTTTAACGCAGTGGTGTATGATATTGTGTTTAACTAGGATTTAATATTAGCGTTCATAATATAAGGTTTATAATATTAGAGTTTATAATAATAGGTTTAATATTAGGGTTTTAATATTCGGTTTATAACTTGGGGTTTAATATTTGGTTTATAATATTGGATTTAATATTAGGGCTTATAATATTGAATTTAATATTAGGGTTTATAATGTTAAGGTTTATAATATTTAGCTTAATATTAGTGTTTAATATTTTGATGTTGGAAAGGTACATAAATTTATCCAATGCCGCATTGTGACAAGCATTGTCGCAATGTGACAATCATTGTCTCAATATTACTTTACATTGCAATTTATCCAATGTCATATTGTGAAATTACAAAATTAAGGTTTAACATTGAGTTTATAATGTTGGGTTTAATATTATGATTACTGATTTTGGGGTTTATAATATTAGGTTTTGTAATGTTAGGGTTTATAATATTTGGTTTAATGTTAGGGCTTAATATTGTGACATTGGAATGGTACAAAAATCTATCCATTGACACATTGCAACAATAAATGTGGCAATCATTGTCGTAATGTTACATTACATTGCAATTTATTCAATGTCGCACTATGACATTACAAAATTAGGGCTTCTAATATTAGGTTTAACATTGGTTTAATATTAGCGTTTAATATTGGGTTTTATCTTAAGATTTAAAATATTGGATTTATAATATTAGGTTCTACAATATTAGGTTTAGTACTAGGGTTTATAATATAGGGTTCAATATTGAGCTATAAGAAGAGCTTTGGCGAAAATCACATATAGTCGCCGAAGCTCTTCTTATAACTTTGATGGATCACAGAAGCCTCAATTCTTCAATATTGAGCTTTTAATATTATGGTTAAATATTAGAGTTTATAATATTGGGCTCATAATATTAGTTTTAACATTAGGGTTTATAATATTGGTTTAATATTGGATTTAATATTGGGTTTAGTATTAGGGTTTATAATTAGTTTAATATGTTGGGTTTAATATGATGATTTATAATATTGCTTCCCATAATTAATTTGAAACTTATGTCACATAGTTGAATATTTAACTTATCATTACTTATATTAAAACCGTAACATTAAAACCAAAATATTAATTTATATATTTATAAATTTATATTTTATAATTATAATATATTTATTATATTAATAATTAAAACCTAATTATTTAAATATATGTTAATTATTAATAATAGTGAATTCCTACCAAACATCCTAATGATTATTAAATGTTGGTTGATATATGCTATCGATATTATATCACATTTACTATTTTTTATTGTGCATTGTGGTTGATATACTTTCTATCGACATATATCAATCACATTTATTAATGTTTATGTGCTAATAATAATTGAGTTGAGTTAATAGCAACATTTGAAAAATCAAATTAATTGAAACTCAAATATTGTAATTAGTAGAAGGTATACATTGGTTAATAAAATTTCATTAAGATTTTTCCACAACATTCAATGAAAATTAATTGAGCTTTCTTCCCGCTACCCAATATACAATGAAAAAATATATAATTTTATATCAAATCATTATAGTTGTATATCATAATAATTATTGATTATTATTCAATGTATAGAGTAAATTTTCATAAAGGTATTGTTGAAGATTGGTTACTTGTGGGAAGGTGAATACAATCTAGACTTATTGTTGCAATACGTTTTATCAATAGATGGTTAAAGAAAAGGAAAATGAAATTTTAGGTTTAGTTATAAGGTAAAAGATATTTGTAATTTCTTTTTAAAATAAAAAATGATTTTTTTTAGTGATTTTTCTATGGGAAATGTAAAAAGTTTTGAAAATATTATTTTTGTGTTTGACATTCCACCTCATTTCTCTGTGTGACCCATATCCACTTTTTCTCCACATCTATTGTGAAGAAACATATGGCACACTAGAAACATATGACACACCTAGTCATGGTGTTCTCAAATTAAAATGCAACAATAAATAGGGCTTGTTCCACTTTAAGAAATGGAGGCTTAGTCATGGTGTTCTTAAATTCAAATGAAATATTAAGAAGGATTTGTTCCGCTTTAAGAAGTGGAACGGTGGAATGGAAATGGAAATTGATGAATTGCATTCCCATTCATATAATTAGTGAAACAAACTAAACAATCTATGCCATGCACCTTTGGGGTCAATTCTATGTTTTGGCTTCTAATATGACTAATTATTGTGGATTTACAAATTCATTGTGGATTTACAAATTCATTGGCTTGCCGAAAGATTGAAAAGGGATATAGGGCATCATTTTATGGAGACTTTTGGGTTGGAGTGCTAATTGATCTTAAGGATCATTAATGACAAAACTTTACCTTAAGTTAGTTATACATCCTCTTTTACACCTTTAGGAAGTATGCTAATTTATAAAATTATCTTTCCTCTCTACAAGAATTCGTACACTATCTTACCTCGAATCATCAAAGTCATGTGTTCAACGAAGAAAAGAATGCCATTGCTTTTGCGCAGGATGTTTTGTTTGTTTGTTTGTAGAGATGACTAAGAATACGTAATAGGGTTTCCATGTGACAAAGGGGAAACAACCATAAAAACACATGATAAGGATGAAGATGTTAAATCTGCATTTGGTAGACAATTTTAGGGATGAGAATTTTCTAATTTGTCGATAGGCGTATATATGTGAACTTTTGGTGGAAGAGGATAGGTTGACTTAGATAAAAATCACATTTTGAATTAAATGAAGGAGTTGCAGCCCACAGGTGTGTACGGCACCTAGGAGACTGCACTCAAACAAAGAGGAGACTCTCACTCACGTTCACTCTAGATCACATCAAATGAATATTACAATATTAAATACATCACTGAAAAATAGGTAGTTGTAAACAACCTCCTAAACTCTAGGAACTAATCCTAAACTAAGGAGATACGTTACAACCATATAACCATTTCTCCATTATTTCTAACTCCCCCCCTTAATGGAGAAAGAGTTATTCTACACACCTAACATCCCTCTAAATAACTCAAACTTTACTCGCCCTAGAGGCTTAGTAAAAATATCAGCTAAATTATCACAAGTGTTACAATACTCCACACATATTTCTTTTGACTGTATCTTTTCTCGAACAAAATGAAACTGAGTGTCAATATGTTTAGTATTTTTATGAAAAACTGGATCGTATGCAAGCTTTATTGTGCTCTGGTTGTCAGTTTTGATGTTGGTTGCTTCTTTTTGACTTTCACCTACATTTCTAAGCAATCTCCTCAACCAGATGGCTTCGCATGTTGCTGCACACAACGCCTAGTACTCAGCTTCACATGATGATAATGCTACAGTACTTTACTTTTTTCTACTCCATGAGATAACCCCGGATCCAATACTAAATGCATATCCTGTGATGGATCTACGATCATCCAGGTTGCCTGCCCAATCTGAATCTGAACCTGCTAAAGTAACATCAAAAATGTCAGTGTATAAAAGACCATAATTACAAGTACCACTAAGGTACCTCAACACACATTTTGCTACGTTCCAGTGACTATCAAGTGGTCTTGACATAAACTGGATCAGCACACTAACAGAGTATGCCATATCAGGCCTAGTTGTCGTGAGATAGATCAGACTTCCGACTAGCTATCTATACAAAGTGGCATCCACCTGTTTTGTGCCATCGTCACTGCTTAACTTAAGATTCTGTTGCAATGGTGTTGTTGTTGTTTTACATTGTTCCATTCTGAATCTTTCCAACAGGGTTCTGGCATACTTTCCTTGGGTTAGAAAAGTTTGACCAGAATCTTTCCACACCTCCAATCCTAGGCAATAATGAAGATCACCAAGGTCTTTCATTTCAAATACCTGTGACATTTGCTGCTTGATTTCTTTGATCAAATTATCTGCATTCCTTGTTATTATCATGTCATCCACATACAAAGAAATCAAAATGATTTGCCTCTGTTTATTTATCTTGGTATATAGGTTTGGATCGTTGAGGCTCCTATGAAGACCACGCTTAGTAAAAAAATGAATCAATTTTCTCATACCATGACCTGGGTGCTTGTTTCAAACCATAAAGTGCCTTATGCAGTTTACACACTAAATGCTCCTGTCCCTTTTTCACAAAACCAGGAGGTTTTACTAAATATATTTCTTCCTTTAATTCTCCATTCAGAAATGTAGATTTAACATCTAACTAGTGTAGCTTCCATTTATGTTTTGTTGCTAAACAGATTAGCATTCTATTTTTATTAAGTTTAGCTATAGGGGCAAAGGTGTCATTGAAATCTATGCCTTCTTGCTGTGAATAACCCTTTGCTACCAGTCTAGCTTTGTATTTTTCTACACTCCCATCTGCATTTATCTTAGGTTTATACAGCCACTTACAACCTATAGGGGTTTTTCCTTCTGGAAACTCAACTAAGTCCCAAGTATGGTTTCTATATATTGATTCCATTTCTTCATGCATTACAGCCTTCCATTCATCTGATTTACTAGCTTCTTCATAGTTTGAAGGTTCTACAATGTTTAAAATTTTGGACATTAAAGCATAGCCTCTCAATTTAGCAGGTAGTCTAGTCTTCCTACCTGATCTTCTAGGTAAAGGACTTACCTCAATTATATATGTTTCAGCACTCTCCGGGCCTGCATCATCACTTATTACACTGTCTGCTGCTACTTCTTCCTGTTTCTGCTCCTGCTCCTGCTCTTCTTCTTCTTCATTGTTCAGTTCTATCAGCAGTGGAATGTGGTTGTCACTGCTAGAGTCTTGCTTTCCATCTTCAGTCTGTTCATGAAAAACGACATCTCTGCTTGCAAACACTTTATGAGTCACAGGATTATATAACTTGTATGCCTTATACTCTGTGCCATATCCTACAAATATACATTTCAAGGCTTTGGGGTCTAGCTTTTTCCTATCTGCTTTCGGTATATGAGCAAAAGCTTTAGATCCAAATATTCTTAAATGACCGACTATTGGTTTGAGTCCAAACAGTGCTTCAAAGGGGGTTTTGAAGCCTAGACATTTGGTGGGACTCCTATTCTTCAAATAAACAGCAGTATTAATGGCTTCTGCCCAAAGACCATTAGAAATACCCTTACCTTGAAGCATACTTCTCGCGGATTCCACAAGGGTCCTGTTCTTGCGTTCTGCTACTCCATTCTGTTGTGGAGTGTGTGGCACTGTGAATTGTTGTATAATCCCATGCTGCTTGCAGAAGTTCATGAACTCACCTAACCTGTATTCTCCCCCTTGGTCCAAGCGAAGAATCTTTATCTTCTTTCCTGTTTGGTTCTCTATCATCGATTTGAATTCTTTAAAATATCGGAAAGCTTGACTCTTTTTGCTTAAAAAATACACCCAAGAGAACCTAGTGCAGTCATCTGTAAACAGTAGAAAGTAGTATGCACCTCCTAAAGACCTAGTCTGCATAGGTCCACAAATATCTGTATGCACTAGTTCTAGGATGTCTCTTTCTTTTTTGTTAACATGCAAAGGGAATTCATCTCTATGGATCTTCCCTAATGCACATCCATCACATTCCAGTTTGACATTATGTAAAGCAGGAAGTCCATCGACCATACCTTTCTTCTGAAGTAAGATGAGGTCTTGCGAATTGAGATGTCCAAATCTCTGATGCCAGAGATTTTCGACTGTTGATGTTACTGCAACCATCGCTTGTCGTGGCATGCTCCTTGCATCCAGTCTGTACAAATTCCCCACACGTACTCATGTTACAACTGTCTCCAATTGGCTATCCTAAATGACACATCCATTCTTGAAGAATTGCACCTGCATGTCCTGGTCTGTTATCATAGAGACAGAGATCAAATTCTTTTTAATTCCTGGAACATATAAAACATTTCTGAGATGTTTGATGTCGCCACGAGGTAGCTTCACAGGAATATCCCCACAGCCTTCGATCTCATACCCACTGTCATCTCCTAAGTAAATTTTTGATCCACATGCAGATTCTTCAAGAAACTCAAAACAATCTTTCTTACCAGTCATATGCGAGGATGCGCCAGAATCGACATACCATATATTATCCTCATCTCCTTTTGATGTTGAAAGTGCATAGTCGACTGTGAATAATCGAAGATCATGGTTGTGGTCATCCTCTTCTCCAGCAAAACACCCCTGATGTTTCCTCTGTTTGCCTTTTCTTTCATCCGCCTGCCTCTTATAGCATTCTTTAATCTGGTGGCCAGGCTTCCCACAGTAAAAACATCTCTTAACATAATTATCAGTCATACCTCTTAATGGTCTCTTTTGAAAAGAGTTGGCCCCTTTCTGCTGCTGCTACTACGGTTGTTGATGCTGATGTTGGTGCTGGTGCTGCTTTCCTCTGTACAATCGCCTCTTCATCATCAGAGCTAAGTCATTGCTCTGAGTTTTCATATTCTGTCTTCATTCGTCCTCCTGGAGCAGAATCGTTGTCAGGTCATCAAACGAGGGGGCTTTCTCTCTCGCTGACAACCCTAAGATGAATGTCTGATATTCATTAGTCATTCTGTTCAATGTGAGTGTGACCAGATTTGAGTCTGATACCTTCTCTCCAATGGTTCCCAATTTGTCTTTGAGATCCTTGACTCTAGCCATGAATCCTCCAACGGATTCATTCTCATCCATATTTAATGCAAACAATTTTCCCTTGAGTGCCAGAACACGATTTGTGTTCAGTGTCTTGTACAGATTATTGATTGTGGTCCATATATTCGTGGCCAACTTGCAATCTCTGATATGGGGGATAATGTTGTCTTTGATAGACATCTTCAGTATGACTTTCGCCTTTATTTCTCTCTTATCCCAATCTTGTTCTTGGGCCGGTGTTCTAGTTCTCTGCTCATTTCCCAAGACGATCAACCATGCATTCGCACTCTCTAGCAAATTTTTCATTTTGAACTTCCAGTTAGAGAAGTTCGTTCCATCGAGATTGCCAGACTCGTGGAGGTATGATTCTATGTTGTTGTTCATTTTCGCCCAACTGAACACTTCAATCGGCCACCACCGGGCAAGTTCGATCCCCTACCACCAAACAGATCAAGAACTTCACTGTGCCACCACCGGGCAAGTCCGATCTGCTGCCACCGAATAGATCAGGGACTTCATTGTGCCACCACCGGGCAAGTCCGATCTGCTGCCACCGAACAGATCAGGGACTTCACTGTGCCACCACCGGGCAAAACCGATTTGCTACCACCGAACAGATCAACAAGCAAGCTCCAACACGCCACCATCGGGCAAGGGCGATCTGCTTCCACCGAACAGATCAAGGAGTTGCACTGCGCCACCACCGGGCAAAACACCGATCTACTTCCGCCGAGTAGATCACAAAGCTCTGATTCACCACCACCGGGCAGGTTTGATCATGGAACCCCAATTCGCCGCAGATCTGATCTGCTACCACCGGGGTGATCAAGGATCCTCAATTCGCCACCACCGGGCAAATCAAATCTGCTGCCACCGAGCAGAATCTCCACGTGCCTCCACCGGGCAACTTCGATCTGCAACAAAAATTGCAGATTTCCAGAGAGAAAGAGGTTGGCTCTATGGCACTCTGAATAGCTAAAAATCTACGCTAATTGCAAAAAAGAAAAGTTCACGACGTCCACGAAAATTGGCGCGCTTAATAGCCACGGATCTGTGCCAATTTTAGTTATAATTTTCCTGGCGCACTTTTCAGCCCCAAACCAGCACCAATGGCGCGCTTTTTAAAGTAGCGCCAATTGCTCAACCTTTTCTCCAGCTCAGAGATGATCAGTCATCTGAGACCCTTCACTCCAGGTGTTACTGCAGTTCCACCTGATCACGCAGATAGCTTTACATGCGCTCCTTACCACTACAGATGTGCAACTAATGATACATTCTCAAAAAAAAAAATTAAGGCTACCTCTATCCTAAGCTCTGATACCAAGATAAAAATCACACTTTGAATTAAATGAAGGAGTTGCAGCCCACAGGTGTGTACGGCACCTGGGAGACTGCACTCAAACAAAGAGAAGACTCTCACTCACGTTCACTCTACATCACATGAAATGAATATTACAATATTAAATACATCACTGAAAAATTGGTAGTTGTAAACAACCTCCTAAACTCTAGGAACTAATCCTAAACTAAGGAGATACGTTACAACCATATAACCATATCTCCATTATTTCTAACTGACTTTTGTTCTGTATTCATAATCGACAGACAGATTTGATGAAGAGTGAATATGTGTAGCATATTCTTCATCTGAGTGTTTAATCAACGGTTGCGAAAAGGGAATAGGAAACGACTAAACATGTGGCAAGGTTTAGTGTGGAAGTGTTGGTGGCTGCGTTAACAGGTTGTCAAAGTTAGTTCATGAATATACGAAAAATTTAATGTATGTTGTTATAATGATTTGAATTAAATGTATGTTGTTGTTAAAAGAAGACGTTAAAGTTAAATGTTAGTGTGTTATTAATTTACTATTATTAAAAGTAATTTACTATGGTAAAAGTTATTCAAAGTAAAAAAGAACACGTTAAACTTAAATGTTACTGTGTTTTTTATAAAAATGAAAAACAAAGACGTTGTTTTCAAACGAATCTTACTATATTTGGCTTCCATGAACTCCATGAGAAAGGTCGAATAAACAAACTATTTTGTTATTCGAACCCACAATTTTACTGCACTGTAATGGAATTAACCTCAATATCTCTGGCAAAGCATTCAAGATACACTCAACCTTTAAGTTGTCTCAACATTCGGAAAATTAATTTACTATGTTACAAGTAAATTATTAAAATTAATTTACTATGGTAAGAGTTAAAAAAAATAAAATCGTAAACCTTAATGACTACTTCTACCAATCTTTATTGGTTATTGTTTGTAGAAGTGGATGCTAAAACAGGTGGGGTGGGGATGGTGGATTGGAAAACGGTTGCCATCATTGTGGATGTTGTAATAGACTTGATCTGCAAATATATGAAAATAGAAATATGCCCAGAAATAACAAGAGAGAAATATATAAACTTCATATCTTTATTAATATCAAATCCTTGAGGTAGGGTAACACCATACAATCACTCCTTAAAGAAGGAGAACACTCCACAAGCCATATGCTTGCCAATATAATAATCCTTCACCTTTCTCAATGGAGAGTCTCTAGCCTCTATATAGGCTTCATACATACAATACCATGGGTCTCTCAACACCATATATATAATACAATGGGCTTATCACATTATTGCTAACAACTTGTGGTCACTTACATGATGCGGGTTAACCACATTATTTTAAACTATAACTCATTCCATTATTACATTATTCCATTGGGTTCCTCCCTCTATACCCCATACTATCCCCCTTAGGTATACTACATATGTTGAGACCACTTGCATGCTTGCGGAATTTCATATTTTATGGAAGCTTGGGTTGTTGTGTTCTTCTTTGTTGGACTTTGTTGCTTGAATAGAATTGTGAATTGCATGGGTGGGGTGTGCTTCGTAAGATTGGCATTGGAGAGGAATACTACAGTTGCAGAGGAATACTACAGTGGTAGTTTGTTTTTAAACGCGTAACAAGATTGAATGACATTTTCTATTCAAAGTATGAATTGGCATGTACTTGTTTTGTAAAGTTTTAATTAAAGATATAGGAGGAGCTCAGATCTAGAAATAGTTGAGTAGTTGAATGGTAGTGATTATAACAAGTGTTGTAAATTCTATAACGACTAAATATATAAGATACGAGTAGCTATTTAGTGCACAAGTTGTTAATTTGAATTAAGATTTTATTATTATTATAAAAAAACATATAAGCAACGGCGAATGCAAAGAATTCAAGCTAGGAATTGCAAACAGTTTAAAGAAAAATATACATATATTCTTAAGACAAACATTCTGTTCGTAGCAACATAATAATATTTTGACAGAATAATAATATTAGTTCGAACGAAAGAAGTGCTTTCTTCATAGAAGAAGCATCTGCAAATTGTAATTATTCTTACATAAGTCTTTTAAAAAAGTTAAGAATTACATAATATTAAAAGCAAGCCATGGCACCTACAAGCTTTTTGTTGCCATTAAAAAGCAGCCAAAAATTAAGAATCCTTTACTCCAAGCAGAAGTTTACACAAGTATCACACTTGGAGTGCCGAAGTCATTCAAGAGGTGTCCTCGCCTGTGGAAATCCTCTAGCTTTCACTCAGCATTGTGGAAACCCTAACATGGAAAGGTAAGGGTTAAACCTTGCAAATTGAGGGAACAATCAACTAAACTCCATAGTATGCAGAAAAATAAAGTAATGCTTACCTAAGACGAGTTCTAGAGGTTTGAAGGAACTCAGCGGGATATCCATTTCGCACGAGGAAAAGGGCCAAGTACCTGCATGCTGAAATGGAGTGTGAGATCTGTCGAGACAAGTGAATTTATGAAGAGCGAGAGAGAAACTTAAAAAAGTCCTGAAACCCTTAGAATTTTGGCAAATATTCAACTTAGCATGATGTATGTCGTCAAGAAAGCGAATTCCGGGAGTGCGTGAAATGTTAACTAGGTTGTAGAGAGAGGAAAAGCACTTAACAGAGGAGTCGAATGAGCAATAGAAGGGTACGGGAGGTAGAGGCAATTACGTTTCACCCACCGCAAAGTCCTCTACATCGTTGATGTGTTCCCAAGTTTCCTGAGCCGTCGATCATCTACAGGTCCCAAGAACCGCATCCACCGTCGAACAATCATTAATATCGGGGTAAATGAGGCTCCACATGTTATTTGTCTATGAATGGAGGGAAGATTCCAAAAAGTTGGGGTACATGTTACCCCTTCCAATTTAATGTTGTCTCACTTTGGACATTAAACCATACCACTAAGCATGTATATATTTAAATTTCGAATATGAACATATGCCCATATTAAACTATGTGATAATTGGGGAAATGATTTGACGATGTCACACATAATAACTAATTTAATTTAATGTCAGACATAATGTCTAATATAATTTAAATCATAACATCACAATTATGTCAATATAGTGTCTTAATAGAAAAATAATAATTTATTACAATAATAATATATTTTGATAATCAAGAAAATGTAGAAAGAATTAGTAAAAAAATTATATTTTATTTTTTCCTTTCGAAGTTTGAGAAACATAAACCCTGACTTATGACATTTTCATAAATGTATAAATCATAACACCATAGAAATAAGGAAACCATAACAAAATGATAATGTCCATTCTTATTCACCTTATAATATTTTCAAAAATGTATAAATCATAACAGCATAGAAATAATGAAACCGCTAAACACATCAAGGAACCCAGAATGCAAAAAATTAACGCAACGACTACTAAACAATTTAAACACAACTATGCATATATTCTTAAGAATAAATCACAAACATTCTCTACAAAAATCGAAAACAACACTTATATGCATATACAAAAACATAATAATATTTTCAATTTGCATACCCAAAAAAGTGTTACCACATGCCAAAATGAAAAACCGATTTCTCAACAAAAGAATCATTTTGAATTAGAGAACATTAAAAATAAAGCCACGATGCTTGCAACCCTGTTGTCGTTAAAAACCACGTGAAAATTAAGAACTATGGAGTTTACACAAGTACCAGACTTGGAGTGCCGAAGCCAGCTAGGAGATGCCCTCGCCTATCGAAATGCTTTGCTTTTCCATCAACCCTTTAGAGCGTTTCAAACCATCTGTTGTGGTGTATAATTTATTTAATAATATTTGAAAACACTTATATTTAATTCTATTTATAATTAAAATTTAACTCGCGACAATATATGACATAACAAATATTTCGTTATGATTAATTTATTTAATAATATTAGTTTATTATATTAATATTAACTTCTACTGATATTACATTTAAACACTCGTATAATGGATAGAGGTTGAATTTTTTTCATAATGAATATTATTTAATAATATTAAAGCACTCGTATTAATCTATTAGATCAGTATTAACATCACTTGACAACTGATGAATTCACATTATTTTCCTTATCAATTATTTATTTAATAATGTGGTAATCAAAATTTTTAGTCATTGTATTATGTGCTCTAATTTTTTTTTAATTCTTATACATTCTCATTTTATTAATGAAATCAAAATATTTAAAAAAGAATATAAATAATGATTTTCAAATAATATTTTTCATTAATTATAAAATAAAAAAAAGTTTAATTTCAATAATATAATTTTTATATTTGTTATTTTATTTCCTAATACAATGTCAATTATTAAAAACGCTATTACTTTTACATAATTATTTTAAAATTTATATTAAAATAATAAATTTAATTGTAAACATTTGCATTTATCAAAATCTAAAAATGAAGCAATGGCACGGCACCTCCAGCCTTGGTGTCATTAACAATGAGGGGAAAATTAAGAACAAACAGTTTAAACACAACTATGCATATATTCTTAATAAGAATCACAAGCATTCTCTATAAAAATCGAAAATAGCAACAATATTTATACGCATAAGAAAGAACCAAATTATTTTTTTCAATTTGCATACCTAGAAAAGTGTGTTGCATGGCAAAACAAAATAAAACCCAAAACCTGTTTCTTCACAGAAGAACTATTTTTAAATAGAGAACATTGAAAATGAAGCTATCGCACCTCCAACGCTGCTGCCATTAATAACTAGTAGAAAATTAAGAACCCTCAACTTTACACAAGTACTAGACCTGGAGTGCCGAAGCCAGCGAGGAGGCACCCTCGCCTGTGGAAATTCTTCGCCTTTCAACATAATTATTTTAAAAATTATATTAAAATAATAAATTTAACTGTAAAGATTTTCATATATCGAAATCTAAAAATGAATCCATGGCACCTCTAGCCCTTCTGTCCTTAACAACCAGGCAAAAATTAAGAACAAATAGTTTAAACACAATTATGCATATATTCTTAAGAACAAATCACAAACATTCTCTATAAAAATAGAAAACAACAACAACGCTTCTATGCATATATAGGAACAGAATAATATTTTCAATTTTCATGCCCAGAAAAGTGTGTTGCATGGCAAAACAAAATAAGTCGTATAATCAATTTGTTCACAGAAGAACCATTTTTAATTAGAGAAAATTAAATATGAAGCCATGGCACCTACAACTCTGCTGCCATTAATAACCAAGCGAAAATTAAGAACCCTGAAGTTTACACAAGTACTAGACCTGGAGTGTCACGCCCCCAAGCCTATGGTAGTCTTCTAGCCGTACTTGGCGAGGTGCGCACCACCGAACACTTTCTTTTCACCAGTACTTATGTTCATGGACTATGCCTAACCATTTGTCTTACTTAGTTTGTGTTTCACAACCAAGTATTATTATGTTTTCTTTATACCAATGAACACCCATACACATTCATTATCATCAACAATTATACAAGAGAACACAATTGCACAGTATAAAGGGAGGGGCAACTCCCTAAACAATGAGTCTGCCTGAATACAATATATTATACAACTTTCCAATGTTGCAAAGCTTTACAAGTATACTTGGGAAACACCAAGTCTCATACTTAGCCAATTTTACAACTTTCCACACCTCAACCAAAGTTACTTGCCCGAGCTGGGCGAGCGCACCGTCACACAAGCTTCCAACCAACTCCTCAATCAAACTTCGTTCTGATGGGCAGGGGACCTCACCAAAGTCACCCTTCACACTTCGCACGGCAAGCGGGCAACTTACCCAAGTTAGCCGAAGACACCTCTGTTTACTTCTGCACGGCGGGCGAGCGACCCACTCGAGTCTCCACTCGCACCTTCACCCCAACGGCGGGTGACCTCCTACCTGCGCCTTCACCCGATACAACACTTATGCGATATCACCGTGCGGCCTTGCCCAAGGATGAGCGCATAGCGCTGCGCCTCCTTCTTGCTGCAGCTTCACCTTACTTCGCACCTCTTCCTTGTATGTGTGATGAGAGCGTTCGAATGAATGACTCTTCACTACAAAACTTCGTTGTATATATAAGGATGGTAGGGCGAGTCGAGCTGCCCAAGCCAACTCATCCACATCTGTTGAACGCCCCTACATACTTCATAACTCGCCCTCCAATTATGGTCGGCCTTCGTTCAATCACTCCAAATATGTAGGTCGGCCCATGGATTATGCCAAATGCTCCCCACGCCATATAAACACCATCACTCATCCTTCCTTATGCACATTTTAACATATGTCCATCGCACCTTCAGTCATGAGCTCGCACTTCATCCATGTTCCAACTCGCTCATTTGCCAACAAGTCAAGTTGCACTTCACGTGGTTATGCCAAGAACCGGAGGTCCTTACATCCTCCTCCACCTGAAGTCGTTGTCATCCTTGACAACATCCATCCTGGTAGCCATCCACCAAGATCATCATCAACAACTGTCTCATCCTCCATCTGCATCACTGCTAGTTTACAATCAGGCCTTGTCACACCAATGGTTGGAACACCAATGGGTACATCTTCCCTTCCATCGTAAATGTACAACTTCTTCAAATGTGGAACAATCATAACATCAAATTCTTTCAAGAATTCCATCCCCAGTACAGCTTCATAGTCATCAATCCGCAGTATAGTGAAGTCAACTTTCCCGGTCCACTCACATAGTGTTGTGTCCACTCTTTTAGCTACACCAAGAACACAATCAGGAGGAGAATTCATTGTCTTCATTTGTGCCTTTACTAGTACAAAATTCATCCCAATCCTTCTCGCAGTATCTTCACTCATGAAGTTGTGAGTAGCCCCACTATCCACCATAGTGAGTATATCAGCACTCCCAATCTTCATCCGAACATACTCCAATCTGTTCCTCTCAGGATCTCTCCGAGAGACCACCTCTGTAGCAGTAGCAGCTCCAAGAATCTGCATCATCCCCACATAAGCTTCTTCATTCTTCGTATTATACTGTGCAATAGCGGCCACTTTCAGTCTTGAAGGACAATTCTTCACCATATGTGGTTCAGCACATATCCAACACTTCAAGGCTTTCTTCGTCTTCGTCTTTTCATCCAATTTCGAAGCATCATCCTTCTTCTTCTCTTTTGGCTTATCGGACATCTTCTTCCTATCATTAGAAGTCTCATCATAATGCTCCACCAATCGATCCATAGCAGCAAAAGCTTCCTCAAGTGTCTTAATCTTCTGCCTCTTCACTTCATTGCATGCCCAAGGCTTCAATCCAATAATGAAATTGAACACCTTGTCCCTCTCTGCCATTTTAGGAAGTTCCAGAACTGCACTTGTAAACTCTTGTTGATATGTCTATAGGTTCCTTGTTTTCTTTATGAACTTAGTCTTCATCCTTGCTTCCCATGTTTCATCCTGAGGACTGAAATGGGTCTGCAAAGCCTTCTTCATGTCATCCCATGAAATTATGTCATCAACACTGCCATTGGCAATCTAATCCATCCTCTTTTGCCACCACATCTTAGCATCCTTCGTCAAGAATTGAGCAGCTACCTTCACCTTTGTCTCATCATCAGATAGACCCAAGCGTTCCAAGTATTGCTCCATATCCCATAGAAAGTTTCCAAGAGTTTTCGCACTCCTTGTACCATCATAAGATTCTGGTTCCTTGACTTTTACATGAGGCACTCCTCCACCTGAGTTATGCCTCACAGCCCTCTTCAACACTGCGATCTCATCTCTAGCTTCATCAAGAGATTTCTACAAGTTTACGATCTCCACCGAGCCTCGATCTCTTGCCTCTTCAATCTCCTTGACCTTTACTTTAAGTTGTGTACTCGTGTTAAGTCCAGAGTTCATCGAGCTCTTCCCTCATCTTCGAAGTATCCTCTTGATCCTTCATGACAAGTCCATCTTCTTAGTCCAGTAAGACTCTAGGTCCTCCATCCTTTCCAACACCTTTTCGATGATAGCTAGCGAAGCATCCTTCTCAACATGGCTAGATTCTCCAACCCGAGATTCACCTGCCATTGCTAACAGCTTCCTTCTTTGTGATCTAGTTTCAACCATCCAACAACTTCACCAAGTTGCTTGTAACCTGAACCAACCCTTGTTCCACTTGTATGTGAAACCGCTTCCTTCACCTGCAAGTACCTGATTCATTGTCCAACTTCCAAGCTTCAACCTTCAATGCCCGAATCAGCTGCTCTGATACCATTTGTCATTCCCCGAAGCCTACGATAGTCTTCCAACCGTACTTGGCGAGGTGTGGCACCATCGAACACTTTCTTTTTACCAATACTTATGTTCATGGACTATGCCTAACCACTTGTCCTACTTAGTTTGTGTTTCGCAACCAAGTATTATTATGTTTCCTTTATACCAATGAACATGCATACACATTCATTATCATCAGCAATTATACAAGAGAACACAATTGCATAGTAAAAAGGGAGGGGCAACTCCCTGAACAATGAATCTGCCCGAATACAATATATTATACAACTTTCCAATGTTACAAAGCTTTGCAAGTATACTTGGGAAACACCAAGTTTCATACTTAGCCAATTTTACAACTTTCCACACCTTCGTGTGTCAACCAAAGTTCCTTGCCCGAGCTGGGCGAGTGCGACCTCACACGAGCTGCCAACTGACTCCTCAATCGAACTTCGTTCCAATGGGCAGGCGACCTCACCCATGTCACCCTTCACACTTTGCATGGCGGCTGAGCGACTTACCCAAGTCACTCGAAGACACCTCTGATTACTTCGGCACTGCGGGCGGGCGACCCACCCAAGTCTCCATCCGCGCCTTCACCCAAATGGCGAGCGACCTCCTACCCCGCCTTCACCTAATACAACACTTGTGCAATATTACCGTGCGGACTTGCCCAAGGATGGGTGCATAGAGTTGTGCCTCCTTCTTGCTGCAGCTTCACCTTACTTCGCACCTCTTCCTTGTATGTGTGATGAGAGCGTTCGAATGAATGACTCTTCGCTACAAAACTTCGTTCTATAGATAAGGATGGTAGGGCGAGTCGAGCTGCCCAAGCCGACTCGTCCACCACGTGTTGAATGCCCCTACATACTTCGCAACTCGCCCTTCGATTATGGTCGGCTTTCGTTCAATCGCTCCGCATATGTAGGTCGGCCCATGGGTTATGCCAAATGCTCCCCACGCCATATAAACATCATCGCTCATCCTTCCTTATGCGCATTTTAACATATGTCCATCGCACCTTCGTTCATGAGCTCGCACTTCGTCCATGTTCCAACTCGCTCGTTTGCTAACAAGTCAAGTTGCACTTCGGGCGGTTATGCCAAGAACCGCAGGTTCTTACATGGAGTGTCAAAGCCAGCAAGGAGGTGCCCTCACCTGTGGAAGCCCTCTGCCTTTCACTCACTGCTCTGGGAACATTGGCATGGAAAGGTAAAGGTTAACCCTTGGCAAATCGAGGGAAAAATGAACTAAACTGAATGGGTGAAGTAACATGACGGGAAAGACACCCACAAAATTTGAGCAGAAGGAAGACTATTTGAAACCTCCATGGGCGTAGTTGCATGACAGGAAAGAGCCCAAAAAAACGTGAGCAGAAGGAACAGCATGGCAAACCCTAACCACGTTACAGAGAAAGGCAGAGTGCTCGGTTGAGGAGTCAAATGAGCGACGAAAGTGCGAAAAACCTCCATGGGCGAAGTCACATAACGGGAAAGACTCCCAGAAAATGTGAGTAGAAGGAAGAGCATGGCAAACCCTAACCAGGTTGTACAGAAAGGCAGAGCAGTCGATGGAGGAGTGAAATGAGCGACAGAAGGGCGAGGGTGGCAGAGGTAGTTTCCTTTTGAGCTTTTGTGAACTACTCTCCATCGTTGATCTCTTCCCAAATTTTGTGAGTCGTTAATCATGTACATATATGAACAAGTGGATTGATCGTCGAACAATTGTTCATCGTGCAGTAAACGAGGCTCCACGTGTCAGTGTTTTATCAATGCTAGGCTCCACATGTCATTGTTTTGTCAATGGTTAAATGCACGGTATCACACCAACCATTGTGCGCAAAACCACATTAGCTAAAGGACGTGTTTTAAATTAAATGGTAATTATATTAAAATATTTAATAATTATATTTAATGGTAATCATGTTTAGAGCAATTTTCATATAAAAAATAAAATATAAATATTATTTAAAATCAAATATTAAAAAATATATATCATAAATATTATTTAAAATCAAATATTAAGAAAAAATTTATAAATTAATATTAGAAAATATGATTTTTGGAGAAATCTTTATACATGGCTATTTTATTAATAAAATCAAATATTAAAAAATATAATTAATATTATAAATCTGATTAACGTAGGTATGAATATGAAAACGTAACCTAAAATGTAATTAGTTTATTTTTTTAATTTATCAATAAGAATACAATTATATTAAATAAATTTTAAAAGACAATAAATAAACAAGTAACCCTATAAATACAAAAATCATTGAAATTAAGAAACTGAAAATGATAAAAATATTTTTTGCAATTCTTATGAAATAAATTGTAAACAACACAAATAAAATCATATATGTGTAGTAAACATTGCAACCATGTGATGAAACATTTAAATCGTAATGCTAGCCCACCTCGAGAATTGTGTAGTAAAAATTATACCCATGTGGTGACACGTTTAAATTGTAAATTGTAATGCTTCCTTGTGAGGAGAATTATCAAGTTTGATCAAACATTTTATTAATTTTTATTACGGGCTCAGTGTTGCTTCAAGCTCGGTATTATCGGCATTGAGTGAGCCGCACACCGCATACGAGTATAACCAATTTCATTGTGAGATACTCTTGTTAGGGTATAGTAATTATTTGGATTGGAGGAGGAGCAAGAGCGGCGAGCAGGAACAGGAGCAAGAGCAGCGAGCAGGAGAACCGGGAGGAGCAGGAGCAGGAGCAGTGAACGTAGGAAAGAGAGCGAGTGGGAGAGTGGGTGTGCGCAAGAGAGGTGAGCGAGAGGGAGCAGGAGAAGGAGCGAGAGGGAGCAGGAGTAGGAGCAGCGAGCAGGAGCAGGAGCAGGAGCGGCGAGTAAGAGAACCGGGAGGAGCAGGAGCAGGGGAGCCGACAGGACTAGGGGCGGTGAACACAGGAAAGAGAGCGAGCGGTGAGCATAGGAGCGGCAAGTAGGAGAACTGGGAGGAGCAGGAGCAGGGGAGCTGGCAGGAGCAGGAGTAGTGAACGCATGAAAGAGAGCGAGCGGGAGAGCGGTTGTGCACAGGGGAGGTGAGCGAGAGGGAGTAGGAGCGAGAGGGAGCAGGAGTAGGAGCGGGAGAACTGGGAGGAGCAGGAGCAGGAGCGGTGAGCGAAGTAGCGGCGAGAAGGAGTTCCGGGAGGAGCAGGAGTAAGGGAGCCGGTAGTGGACAACATAACGATTAGCGGTTAGCAAAGTAGTCATTGCAGATAGGGGGCAGCAGACAACATAGCGGTCAGAGGTTGCGACAGCAGATAGCAGCGGGGTTTTCTCCACAGGCGGCGAGGGCTTCTCTAGAGCGGCGATCAACAAGGGTTCTCCTCAGGCAGCGGGGGCATCTCTAGAGGCGAGCGGGGAACTGCGTGGGTTTCTCTGGCAAATCCGCGGGGTTTGTCCATAGGCGAGCGGCGATCGGCGTGAGGAGCGGGCTCTCCTGAGTCGAGCGGCAAGAGGCAAATAAAAGGGGTTTCGTCCTGCAGGCTTGTTTCATCTTCTGGTCTTTTAGTTTTCTCTGAGCGGGGGCCAGGTGGCTACCCTTACTGCCTCTACCCCCGGTGTCGCCTCTGCTCTGGTGGGCCTTCTCCTTCTCGGCGACAGTTAGGTTTGTTCCGGCCACGGAATATCCTTTGGAGCGTTGAGGGAACAACAGTGCTTTGCTCTGTTTCGTGCCGCTTCTATGGATGTTTCCGTTGGTTTTTTCTGCAGGTAGATGCGGATGATTGAGGCAGTGTTCTTTCTCTATTTCTCGTCTGACTCGGGTGGAGAGTTTGAGGGGGCGGGGAAGGAGTGGCTTCTTTTGCTGCTCTCTTCCTCTTTTCATGCCTCTCCTTTTGTATTGGGCGGTCAGATCTTGTGCTGTCTTCCGACACTTGTCTGCTTGGTGCTTTGGTGCCACTTCTGCACCTTATAGACGGGTTTGCCTTGTTTTTTCTGGGGCAATATTGGCCTTTCGGGGCTATATTTGAGATCTGTTTAAGCAGATTTGTATGTGGCTCGGTCCACGTTTCTACAGATGTTTCTTGCATTTGCATTATGTAATCTTTTTTATATGAATATATTATGCTTTTTCTTCTGAAAAAAATAGTAATTATTTGGATTATTAAGTTTGTATTAATTCTATTTTAATCATAAATATTTATTTATTTAATAATATAAATATTAAATAAATAATTATATGAATTTATTTTATATCATTTAATTGATATAAAAATAAATAAATTTTATTGAGTAATATTTTTAATTAATTATAAAATAAAAAATTATGTTTAAATTTTTTATTAAAAATATTAAAATAATAAATTTGATGGTAAACATTTAAATTTATTATAAACTTTATATTATTGAACTTCAGTACGAATAATATTTTTAAATTAATATGAAATAATATGAAATATTTTTTTGTATTATTATATGAAATACTGAATGAATTTTTTTATTATAATTTAAATAATGGACTTTTGTATTATTGTTTATATATATATATATAATATATATATATATATATATATATATAATAATTGAAATAACAATGAGGGTAATTATGATATATTAAACTTTCTTATTTTCGAGGGAATGTTTTACAAAATGGTTCTTGCGTATTAGTTATAAAATTCAATAATTTTGGATTTGTAAGTTGCAATATTTTCTTTAGTCTAACATTGAAGTATATAGAAAGCAAGTAAAGATCAAAATGGATTGTTTTCCTGATTGATTTTCATATTAAAATAATCAATGAATGTTGTTGCTATTGTCATTTAACGTTTTTCTTCTTTTCTTTGCTGTACACAACGCAACTTTTCCTTTGATGCCAACAAAGGTTGTTGCTTTTGGTATGGATATTGCTATTTGGAAATTTCTCCCATTTGACATTATTGAAATTCTCTTCATTGGCTTCCTTTGTTGGTGTTGATGAAATTTAAGTTGGTTTGTAGACAATGGTGTCTTGTTTTGGAAAACCTGCTTTTCTTGCGACTTGTGATCGATGTCGTGAGAAAGAGTAGGATTTATTTCTTTCCTCCACTCGTTTTCCCAATGATTGCTTCCAAGCATCATACCTTAACAATATCGGTCGCTTGTCGAATATGGTGTTTCCTTTTCTTCATTCTGCATACAAAATTGAATGTAGAGTGGGATCAATGATTCTCTTTAGCACACTTGGAAGTTATTTGCATACAAAAAACTATTTCATTGTGACCCTGTTGTAGCCGCTACAACACCACCCAAATTTTTGGGCATATCTAAAATTTTAGGTCCCCCGCTGCTTGCCTCAAGCCATCTAGAGACGCTCCAATTGTTTGTTGGCATTCACTTATGTAATCATGCGATATATATTGCATCCTTTTTTCGTGCCCCACCTTGTGCATCGACCCAACCCTTCCATTAGGGTTTTGGAAATGTGATGTCTTGCCCAAACTTCAGAGATTTTCCCCATATAGTTCAAATTAATGGTGACACCGTGTGTGGGTGGGCAAGACCCAAATCTGGCATTCATTATGATTGGTCATACTAGGGTCTGGAGAGACACCCTAAATCGACCCTCGAATTTCTCCCTTCATGATTTAGCTTAATTCGTCTATCTCTAGAGTTACATTCTCATAGAAAATGATCGACATTACGGTAAGAATCATTAGCTGTCATATCCTTCTAGGTTCATGGCTAGTTCCCCATCTCAAAAGGCGCATTAGGGTTTCTAAGCATCATGACTTTCCCTTATCGCCTTCATAGCCTTAGGTGCATGTGATTAAGGATCCAACTCTATTTGGAATTAGCCCTCGCTCTCCATAAAGTATCTTCACTTTGAGGCACACACATTATGATTGCCTCGCCACCCCAAGAAGCATGGGATATCGAAATTCCTTGCACTAAGCATGCTCATGCATAGAATTGATTTATATTTATGTTATCACCCCAACCATATTAAATCGATTGCTTTTTGCGTTTTAATTATTGATTACTTCTCTTTGCAGGACTTTAATTGGAGCTGTTTGTGGCGCATATCAAATGAAGAAGTTTGGAATTGAACCAACAAGGATGAGTGACATTGCGTGGGGAAGAAATACCATCTAATAATAATGAGGGAAATTCTACAAGGTATGGTTGAAAGGTCTCATTCCTTTGGGCACGAAGACTACATTTTAGCGCCGACTCTGTAAAGCAATCTTGGGATGCGTTAGTAATATTATGAGCATAAAGTGAAGACATTTAAAATTACCTCTGAACAAATGCAAAGGAGTGCTCCCTTGCAGTTGTGCTATGGAGATATTCCCTCGTATTCTTTAGGGTAACCTCACGCCGGAAACTTCACTCTCGTTCAAAGCCCATTTAAAGCACATTTGGTGCCATCATAAAAAAACTAAAACTGGTCCACACTCAAGCTATGCGCAAGACACAAATGGCACCATTGAAGGTTTAATGTCTGAACAATATGGGGTTTTTTCTGACCTATCATAACATTGGCAGCTCGGTTGGAGTTCACGCTCATGAGATCAACGCATCTAATTGTGTGTGTTGAGAGGACAATTTAAAAATCATGAAGGAGCACCTAGTTGTATATTTTGAATCATCCAACATCACTTATAGCATCAGTAACTGGCTATAATGGAAGGTGTTAAAGGGACGTGACAAGCTATGTTAAAATTTGTTGGAGGTGATGCCACAATTTCATATTACAACCCATGAAAAGGAAACAACCATGAAGATAGTCGTTCGAAGAGGATGATAGAAAACAAGGCATCAACCTCAGTTGAAAATCCATGTATTGAAATCCGAGAGTCAAAATACATGCGGAGGAGGACCAACACACAGTTTTACATTGTGTAAATGAGTCAGTGTGTAAACTACCAAAGCAGGGCATCACCAACACGATATTTTCGATTGTAGGGTAAGTCGACTGTAATGAAAGTTACAACGCAATGCAGAACTATAGGGCAGTGTTCCCATCAGCTGTAAAGGCCACAACGGTGCCATCGTCACGAAACAGATTGTTTTCTATGGCAGAAGAAAGTGAGAAAACAGGCATCACACATTCTGCCATCCCAGGCACAACGGCTGATAGAACACGACCCCCCAGAGTGCAGCGATTGTGCAACTCACCAAAAAAAAATCGCATTGTTTCATTGTGACCCTTCCCAGGTGGCGGAAATCGCACTATAGAATCTCAAGACAGGCAGAAGATGAAGTGTTATCGCAAGGAAGTGCGACTAGTCGCGAAGTCGCATTAGGGAGTCGAGACAGCTACTGAAAACATTGCGACCTACGACCTGGTGACCTCCAGAGGGTTGCACTCCCAACCAAGTCGCCAGGTCGCGTTACAACTCGTCGGATGAAATCCCCTGAACTGTAACCAACCATTATTTGCAACCTTGCAACCTCCACTTTAATGCGACTACATGAACTCACAAGTCGCAGTCCTGGAATACGACTGGTCGTGGGATCGCAGTTAAGAAATCCATAGCTCCATGTGACCCACACTGCTATGCGACTGGGTGACCTGCCCAAGGTGTGACTTCCAGGAAAAGGAAAACTATGATCTGCATAAGTAAAATGTGGTGTGGATGAGGTCAAGCTCCCCAAGGGGACTTGAATGATGATGGTTGGAATACGCGACTACACGTTGAGAAACTAACAAAGGAGGAAACACCCTTGCTTAAAGGAGGGAGTCAAATGATGTTGAAAAACCCATCACCAACACCCATGAAAACAAACTCTCTTCTTTCACCTCAAATTTATCATTCATTAATTGATTTTTTGTAGTAATTATTTCTTGTCTTACTGCCATATGTTCTTCTTGAATTTTAATGGATAAATTATGTTCTTGTAGGATTAGAGGGCATGAATGTCTCAATCATATAGATTCGCCACCAGTTAGGGAACGATTCAAATTTATGAGCACACATTCATCAGTTGCTTAAAGTTGCCTCGACCATAGAAATAGGAGTAGGGAAGCAAGATGTTGAGATATGCAGCAGGATTACAATATGTCATGAAGCTTGCATGGCGAGGGTTCCCCTTTATCAAGCCAGATGGTCCCTTTAAAACTTCGAAGAACCCCTCGATAAAACCCAAGGCACATCACCAGAGGATTGATGAACGAAATAAAATCATAGTGGCTAGAAAACAAATCAATTCAGGACCAAGCATCTGCATCATAATGAGACACAGGCATCAAGCATTCTAGGGTTTTCAATAACCCTCTATATCCCTCTCCTCTCTCTTTTATCATAATGTAAATTTCAACCACCATTATATCAGAGAGTATGTTGAGACTAATGTGAGCATGTAACAAGCATTCTTGGCTTGAGAAGGAAGTGGGGAAGCTCAAGAGTCAAGAGGGTAGCTGAAAGGGCATGGGGGATTGTCAAGAGTCACGATAGGTGAGTAGTCACCTCACCTCTATAAACATTCCCTTAGGCCTCATTTCAATGGACTTTAGCACTTGATTTGAGGCCAATAGAGATAGTTGATTGATGCTTGAGAGCTAAGGCCACTCAGCTCTTGGTAGCTAGGAGAGTGGGTTTGCAGTAGGGCTAGGGTTTTGACACCGAGTGAAGGTATGAACAGTCCATGTTCCACTACTGGGTATTGACCAATTGCATGATATGTATTTGAATTTGCAACAATATTAATAAGATGTTTTTTTTCCCTTTGCACTGATTCCCATGCTGAGTCCTGACTCATGGTGGTTGTATTAGTTGTCTGGTACCTCACCATATCTATATGAGTGCTTTCATATACACGAGATGTTATGTACTGATACATAGTGGTTGCATGTATGTTTCACTTTAGAATCCGTGTTTACTTGTTCTTTGCCATGTCGGTGACCTATTGTGAACTACTTTGCAATTGACCTCCAGCATGTTCTTGTTTATTATGTCCATTGGGGTTTTAGCTAACTAATCGTCCTCATCATTCATCTCTTCTTATCGTTTTTGTGACTTGTTTAAACCTCCTTCTGCAATTTGTCAATCTTGGTCTGATTTTGTTTCACTACCCGAGCACTTCATTCCCACCCCACTCTGGCACCTTCTCATTTGATAACCAAGAGAAGAAAACATTCATGGTGGCAGTCGGACCCACATATCGAATGTGGCTCCTATCCCAAACGGTGTGAAGTCTAATTGGGACTTCACACTGAGGAGGCCCCTTAGTCATTGGCGGTGCATTTTGGCCCATCAACATATTCCTTTTACGAGGACATTTAGAAATGTTGGAATTCTTACTATTGGGGAGTGAGGATTCTTCTCTTTATTTAAAAAATGTTGTCCAGGAAATTATGAATGGGTGTTTTTGAAACATGTTTGTGAAAACATGAACTCACATTTTCTAATTTGCAGTAGTATTGACAATGTTTGGAAGAGGATAGAGCTTCCATATGGTGGTGTAACTCCACGAAAGGAGGTTATCTTCCTTGAAGAAAACTTTCATTGGGTATATCTTCTAACATTGAAGTATATAGAAAGCAAGTACAGATCAAAATGGATTGTTTTCCTAATCGTTTTTCATACTAAAATAATCAATGAATGTTGTTGCTATTGTCATTTAACATTTTTCTCATTTTCTTTGCAGTACACAAGGAAACTTTTCCTGTAATGCCAACAAAGGTTGTTGCTTTTGGTATGGATACTTCTATTTGGAAATTTCTCCCCTTTGACATTATTGAACTTCTCTTTCATTGGCTTCCTTTCTTGGTGTTGATGAAATTTAAGTTGGTTTGTAGACAATGGTGTCTTGTTTTAGAAAACCTATTTTTCTTGTGGCTTGTGATCGATGTAGTGAGAAAGAGTTAGGATTTATTTCTTTCTCCACTTGTTTTCCCAGTGATTGCTTCCTAGCGTCATACCTTAACAATATTGGTCGCTTGTCGAATATGGTGTTTCCTTTTCTTCATTCTACATATAGAATTGAATGTAGAGTGGGATTAATGATTCTCTTTAGCACGTCTGGAAGTCATTTGCATACAAAATACTATTTCAATGTGAACCCTTTTACGAAGACGTTTAGAAATGTTGGACTTCTTACTATTGGGGAGTGAGGATTCTTCTCTTTATTTCAAAAATGCAGTTGAGGAAATTATGAATGGGTGTTTTTGAAACATTTTTGTGAAAACATGAGCTCACATTTTCTCATTTGCAGTGGTATTCACAATGTTTGGAAAAGGACGAAGCTTCTATATGGTGGTGTAACTCCACCAAAGGAGGCTATATTTTTTGAAGAAAAGTTTCATTGGGTATATCTAAATAGAGATTATGAAGATTAACCTACTTATGGTTACACTATCTACTGGTTGAAATTGAAAAAAAATAATTGGGGTTATTCATTTGTTCCTATTGTTGACATACAATGTATGTCATTACGGTTATACAAGAATCAACTTGTTTGTGTTGTTAATAATGGTGGCACGTCTATTTGGTCAATTGAAAAGATAGAGAATTTTGAATTTGGTTAACTGTTGAAAGAGCAAAGTTTGGAATATTTTGAAGATGGTTGGGGACACAGATGGTCGTTGCTTCAATCTCTCCCTTTGGATACAAATACTAAACGTGAAGGTTACATACCTTTGCGCATAGTTGGAGAAAAAGTCCTTATGCTCAGTTGGTCTACAGTGAAGTTAAAGTTGTATGATTTACTGAGTGGACTATGCAAAATAACAATTGTTAGTGGATTATCCATGCTTGAAGTGTCATGATTCTATCTACAAATAGTTGAAGAATTTGATGATGTCATTGCAAATGGAAATATTTGATCATTGATTCATAATGTAGATTCTATTGTTGATGTACCTCCACTACCTGTGGATGTATTCAATTAGCGTTTGAGGCATGAACATGTTTCTTTTTCTATATTACTAAACACCTTTGTATATTTAATGTTTAAAAAAAAAAATTAAGCATCATTGTAATTCACATTTTGAAGTTATATTAAGGAGATAGCCTCATGGTTCTATCTACAAATGGTGGAAGATTTTGATGATGTCATTGAAACTGGAAATGTATTTTTGGTTATTGATAATGGAGATTCTATTCTTCACATAGGTGCAGTATGTGTGGATGTATTGATTTAACATTCAGAATTGAACAAGCTTATTTTTTGATAATGCAAAAGACCTTTTGTATGTTTTGATTTATTTTTTTAAATCATTGTAATTCATGCTTTTAAGTTATATTGACAACATATGTATGCTATAAATTTTCAATGCACTTCATATTTCTTTGCCCATAATTTCTTCAACTTGTTTTTCTATCGATTATGTGTAAGGGGAACATTTTTGTATGTCTTCCAAGTTTGTCATGCAAAACATAATTTTTCAAATATTTATTCTTTGCACTTTTCGTAGGTTTTAGTTATTTGAGGATTGAAGAGTATGTATTAGCGTGAAACGGAATTATGAAACGAATTTTCAACTGACTTTAACTTTATCATAGAGATGTTGAGTGAGATAAGAAGTAAGAGTGGTGTGAAAAAACCTCCCTCTGCTGCTACATGACAACGATTAAGTGAATACCAATGACATTCGTATCAGCAGAATAAGGAAGTCATTAATGCATAGAGAAGAGTTGTGTATCAATGAAATAGAAGAGCTTTAGTGAATGATGAATAAGGAGGACTTGTAAATTGTAAGTTCAAAAAGAGCACTGGTTTTCTATACTCAAAATGGTGTTTTTATTGTTCCTTCATTACATGTTTATCATCTAAAATAACTTATAATTTTTTAAGGTTTACTAACTTTTCTCTTTTTTTTAGAATATTGTGTTTCAAAAGAGACTCTTCATATGAACAAAAATGGTATTCCATGTGAAAAAAATGAAAGAAATGCAGTTTTAGGAGTTGATGAGAACTGTAGGAATGAGGAATTTAATGAAATGGTTGAAAATTTGGGACACTGTGTTGGCGAAGAGGGTTAGGCGTTTCTTGGTAGTGACTATATTGTTAATATAACTACCCCTCCTGAATTTGTATGTAATGTAATTGTTGGAACAACGTAGGGAGTTCATTTTTCTTTTCTTTTGCGTTTGAAATTTTTACTATTTTTTTCCCATAATTTTTTTTCATAATAGTGTCAAAATCATTAGTAACCGAAAAATAGATTTGGAGGCAGTGAAACCTTTATTTCTTCCTCAATGTGAGAGTCAACAAGCAACTTGTCAACCTTCAAGAAACAATGAAATGTACAATAACAATAATCGTAAGTATAGAAACTTTCATTTGTACGTAGGAAAACATTTTGTTTGAATTTTTGTTTGGTTTGTTGATGATTCTCTCAAATTTTTGGTCTTCTTCCATATATCTTCTCAGATGTTCTATGTTTTCCAATATTGTGTTTACATAGAGACCCTTTATAGAGATGAGAACCTTGGGGGTTGTGGAAATGGTGCAACATATGTGATAATTGAAGATAGGGAATTTGGTTCGAGAGAAGAATTTGTTGTGTATGATGTTTCTGGTAATAGTAATATGCTTGCTAGAATGGTTCATGATTTTGGAAATGTTGGAACGAATATTTGTTGACATAGCTCTACAAAGAACGTTGTTGAAGCCAAAGAGTGTGAGAATAATTTTCCTCTTAGTGGAGCACAGGTGCTTAATGCATATTTATTTTGAAAGGTTTAGTGGTTGTCAATGTTAAATATATAATTTTTTACGAATGTCTTTGTTGATGTTTTTGTCGCAGAATTCTATTGAGCTTAATAGTGGTCGACAAAGAAATTTGCAAGAAACACAAGCAATATTAGTTTGACCATTTTCACATGGATGATGCAACAAATAAGAAAATGTAAATTGTTTTTTGTTATATTAATATCAATTTGATCTGTTTTGTGGATATTTCGTTCTTACAAACGTTATTTTATTTCTTCCAAGTAGAATTTGGTAAGGTGTAATGAATATAGAAGAATCATTTCCCATTTTGTTATAGAAAGAAATGATATAACTAATACTCCAGTTCCGCGAGTTTTTTCACATGATTGCCAAGCTAGAATATTGTTTCGTAGAGAAAATGAAAGTGTTAAGTATCATTTAGTGAAAAAATGGTTGATGTGCATAAACTTTTCAGTCGAGGATTAATAGTTTAGATTATATTCATATGTGTTATGTATGTAATGAATGTTATCCTAGTATACAAGTTGTTAGATTGCACAAGGGGCTGATTTGTAAAAGATGTAAGTTTGAGAAAGGTGGTCATTGCTTTTCTCCCTTTAACAACATGGATCCAAGTGAGTAGCCTAAGGTTCTAAGAGTTTTGACACAATTTGAAGAGAAGCTAATAGCACAGGTAAATCCACTAATGCAAGTAACGCATTCTTGTGGTGGCCAATATAAATATAGCGGCCACACAATATGTTTTCCATAGGATATTTCTTCGATTGCAAAGAAGCTTCCACGACGTGTTGAAGAACTATGTTTTTTTATTGTAAGAAGACGAGGTGTACAATTTGAGTACTATGAATGCTATGTGAAGAGACAATGTGTGATGGATGCATTGTGTTATAAAATTAAAATGGACAAGTACTATAGGGATGTTGAAATTGACATGGATCCAGTTGCATTGTCACCCATCATCCTTTATTTCTCAATTGCCTAATGAATCTTGGGACGTTGATCGAATTAAAAGATTTATTGAGAATGAAAATAACACATCTGTTGAACCAATAGATTGGCCAAATATTGATATGTCTCCCATTAATGAGTATAATACTAAGAGAATGCTAGATATGGTGTTACCTAATATATTCCCTATAGGCGATGCTGATTGGTTGCATCCCCAAATTCGCAATGTTCAGATGCATGAATATGGTTTGCATCTATTTAGATTTTATGATCAAATATTTGGAAGCCATCCTCGCTTTCGATATTTCTTGTTGAATATGATTATGCGACATCATAGTCAAGGAACAAATCCATTTTCTTTTAAGAGAAATATTCATGAAAATGTGTCTATAACGATTCAAAAGTTGCGTCAACAACTTTATGATTTGCCAAATAATAAGTTAGCTGAGAAATTAATACATTTTGGATCTTGTATTAGGGGTACAAGAGCTTATTGGACAAATTGTCATTCTGAATTAATTGATATGATCAACTAGTTGGGTTTCCCTACTTTATTTTTTACATTGACTGCGGCTGGCACAAAGTGGCCTGATTTGCATAGTGTTATACCTTAGAGTAGAGATTGTGATCAACAAAGTGAGCATGCAAGAAAGATTCAAAATGTTATTCGGTACCCACATATAGTTGTTATGTACATGCACCAAAGATTCAGTATCTTCCGTGACGTAGTCTTGTACAGATATCTTGGTGCTACTGACTTTTGGTATAGGTTTGTTGTTCTTCCTTTCTGACAATTTTATAATGATTTGAAGGAAAATGTATGTTGTTATGATTTCTTATTATATTTTAAGTGAATATTTTCAATATTTTCAGGTATAAGTGGCAGCATATAGGTTCTGCCCATATCCATGGTTTCTTGTGGTTGTCTGAACCACCGGATATGGAAACATTGGATTGGTCCAATGCGAATATTGTTGGTGTAACATAGCGGTACTTTAACAAATATGTTACACCATGGAATCCGTGTCACATACATCATTCAAGTGTCATGATCCCTCTAAATTTAAATGATGATCCATGTCTTATGAACACTAGACAATTTTTTTCTTATAATGCCGAAGATGATTATGAGCATTTAGTTAATCGTGTGCAAAGGCATACAAAATGCAATGTTGATTCTTGTTTACATAAAAAAGGGTTTGTTCTTTCATGTCGATTTCATGCTCCATGGGAGGTTCATGCAAAGTCAATATTGTCGATAGATTAAAAAGGGAGAAATAAGTATGAACCAACATGAAATGATGATCGTTTAAATGTTCACAATGTTGATGTATTAACAATGTGATGAGAAAATGTTGATTGTCAACAAGTTCTTTCTCAACATCAGGTTTTAAAGTATATTTCAAAATATGCTCCAAAGGTAGAGAGAAGATCTAAAAGTTATCACGAAATGTTAAGTAGAGTTGCTGGTGGGAGTGGGTTTGAGGCTCCTGCATTATCTGTGTATAGAAGGTTCCTTGTTGAGACGCTTGTTGAGTGTGATGTTGGAGCTCAAGAGACGTGTCATTTGTTGCTAAAGTTGCCTCTTGTTGTCTGTAGTCGGGGATTCTTCTCCTTAAATGTTGGGAAGAAAGTGTACCAAAGGGTTTTACTACATTCTGATGAACTTTTGTGCGGACATAATTTCATTCAGGTTTATCAAAGGTGACCAATTTTTTTGGAACATTTATGCTTGATAGAAACAACAAGATCATGGAGTTTTGAGGAGAAGCGTAGGCAGGACAAATGGAGGCCACGTGATAAGGAGGCTATCATTCGTGTTTGACCATGGTTTTATGTTGTTCCCAATGAGGGGCCGAAAGAGTTTGAAACGTTTTGTTGGAGTGAACAAGCCATTTTGTGACGTTGGTTTAGATATTGGGTTGTCTATTGAAAGTATTGTTGAGATTTGGAGAAATTGGAGATATCATGTGTGGCATGTTGATCGAGGCCCTTTGCCCAATGAAGGCAATGATGAGGATTTGGAGCCACTTATACATGAAGAAAATGTTGATCAAGATTTTGAAGAGTGGCATGTTTATTCGGTGTTAGTTCCTCCAAGTTGTATAAACATTTTAGACCTTGATAATCTTGGTAGAAGGGACTTTGATGTCAATTATAATTGGCAGGAAATGATGGTGTCAAATTATTTTTTAGAAGAGGGGGTCAATTTTGTAAAACATGTGCAGTCTGTAGGTGTTTTGAATTCTAGGTTCGTTACAGACACATATTTTTCACCTTAGTCTCTATCAAAAAAAAACTAGTTGCTTTTGAAATTATTTTTCAACACTTTGCTAATGGTGAAAATGATGCTATTTTGAAAATGATTATTCCAGGTACTTCTAGAACGAGGAATTCTTCTCTCATTGGTTGTATTTCTCATGCTCTTTCTACTGTAGCAACGAATAAGAAAAGTCCATTGTTAATGTTTGCTCCAATTGGTATTGTTGCTTTTAATATAAGTGGGAAAACAATACATTCTGCTTTTAAAATTCATATAAAATATATGAAGCCACTATGTGGGTAGGCTTTGGCAATGTTTCAAGAGGAAATGAAACATGCTTGACATATATTGATTGATGAGATGAGCTTTATAGGTCCAAGGCTATTCCTACAAATAGATTCTCATTTGCGAGAAGCCTTTCTTGAAAATGAGGATTGCCCTTTTGGTGGTAGGTCCATCATTCTTGTGGGTGACCTTGCCGAGCTACCTCCTGTTAAGGATAAACCTTAGTATGCTGGTAGAACAATTGGAAAAGTTTTGTGGGAACGCTTCAACATTGTAGTTACTCTAGACAAAATTTTATAGGCAACAAGGAGATGATCCAAGACAAGCATCTTTTCACAATCTTTTAACCAATATTAAAAATGCAAAGCCTTCTCTTGCTAATTGGGATTTTCTTATGACCTGAGTTGATAGTTGCTTGAATTAAAAATAAAGAATTTTGTTTGACTCTTTTGTTCACTTATTTGTGACGAATAATCTCATTAATTTGCACAATTGAAAAACGATTAAAGTGTTAAATTCTCCTATTGCGAGATGTGTTGCAGAAAATAGTAGAAAAGAATAGAAATAAGTGATAGTGATGATGATATATTGGAGCGTGAAGTACTGCTATGTTGTGGAAAGCGGGTGATGTTACTGTGTAATTTGTGGGTTGAAGTTGGTCTCATTAATGGTGCACTTTGATATATTGAAAATATTTTCTTTGCGCCTGGTTCAAAGCTGCCACATCTTCCACAATTTGTTATAGTTGTGTTTGAAAAGCATTGTGGTGTTCCATTTGATAAGGATTTTCCAATTCTTGTACCCGTTCCACCTATTCTTAGGGGGAATATGAGGCAAATTCCTTTGAAAATGTCATGGGCGTTGACAATAGAAAAATCACAAGGGATGACTTTGCAACAAGCCACTGTAGATATTGGAGACAGAGAAAGGTAGGGTCTAAAATGTACAACTATATCAAGAGTGAAATCAATAGATGGTTTGTGCATTTCACCAGCTTTTTATTTTCAACATTATGAAAATATGAAAGATAGTGCATATGTTACACTTAGAAAGAAAAAGAGGAGGAGCGATTAAAGTCAATATCATTTTTGGGGTATTTATGTTCAATACCGTTTATTTTTTATGAATTATTTTTTGAGTAAATTGATTATTTCAGAGGAATTGTTGTTTGATTTCTTGAATTGTAGCTATTTCCGTTTTTTTTTTCTGTCATTCTTTTCAAACCTTCATATTTATGTTTGAATATGAAATAACCAAGATCATAAATGAATAGTTTTGTTTCGGTAAATCTGTTCTCTTTCAATGCATTGATTTTAATTGTATGTTTTTGTTAATGATTCACAAATATGGAGAACAATGATGGTAATTATTACATCAGAGCAATTAATTCCACTACAAAAACCATTAGTTTTGTTACTTTTATTCGTGCAAGGTTTGATAGAAGGCATGGATTCCATCATCATTTTATTGATGAGCATATTCATGTTTTGAGTAGAATGAAATAAGATGTTCAAACTTTATATCATTTGCACCAAAGAGAATCAGGGGGGGAAACGAGAAGGGACTAGCTTGAAAGCGTGAAGTATCGTGATCATTATCCCATTGATTTGAATTGGTTTTGCTTTTGCAACTGCTTTGGGTGTGTTTTGGAAGAGGATGATACGAAATAATTGTGTTGTGGTCGAGTATTAAGAGTTGAATTTTGTTGTCGAATGTGGTGTTATTGTTATTATTATTTCTTTCAATGTTACTAAACTTTGGATTCTTCTTATTGACCCTGTAATGTTTAAAATTTCATCTCATTTCTTTGTTGCATTGCGAGCAAGATTGTCAGAATCATCCTTTCTTAACTATTGTGAATGTTTATTAGTGATTGACAACAACTGTTGTTGATGTCGAAATTTATATTCTCGTCAATGCATTTAGTTTTTCCTATACTTATACTTAGTTAGTGATATTATTTTATATTTTTAATTAGCAACATTATTTTAGCAAGATTTCACATTCATTAATGATATGGTTTTGTATTTTTATTTCGGTTTTTTATAATTTTTAAGTTATTAATATTTCATTGTTTATTTTATATTATATTTTTCTAATATATAATAATGTTATAATATTAGGTTCTTAAATTTTTAATTAATATGTTATTGAATTTCAATGTTTTATATTTATTAAATTATGTTCCATTACTTTTATAATATTTGCTTAATGTACTATATAAAATTTCTAAAAATCATTTTAACTTGTTATTATTATTAATATAATATTACTATTATTAATAATTCTATTATTAATATTAATATTAATATTATTATTATTATTATTATTATTATTATTATATCATATGTCTATCCACGTTTAGCAACCATATTTATATTAATATTAATGTAGTTGTACTAGTTATATGTTTGAATAAAAATGTGATGATATTTTTGAAATGTAGATTAGTTTGTGTAGGATGATATTTTGAAATATAGCTTAGTGAGTTTCTGCAAACCTTAATCTTCATAAAATTATTGGTTTAAATTTCATAAAAAGATATTGAGAGAAAATCTGAATGAAAAATAAACATAAACACTGTTTAGAGAAATTTTCGGTGAAATCACATAGATACTCTTTTGTCAACGCGTTTCGAACCAACCAGTGTGGTTCATCGTCAGGACAAGTTGCATAACCAATCCAGCATAGCTTGTTAAATAGTATGTGCAGAGACTCCAACGGCTATATTTCCAACGGCTAATTTTGACCTAATGACCCGAGTCAAACCAAAATATTCTAGATATATTTAATTACTATAATTCCCAGAAATTAGTTAAAATAATTTCTGGGAATTATAGTAATTAAATATATCTAGAATATTTTGGTTTGACTCGGGTCATTAGGTCAAAATTAGCCGTTGGAAATATAGCCATTGGAATCTCTGCACATACTATTTAACAAGCTATGCTGGATTGGTTCTGCAACTTGTCCTGACGATGAACCACACTGGTTGGTTCGAAACGCGTCGACAAAAGAGTATCTATGTGATTTCGCCGAAAATTTCTCTAAACAATAAACACATTTTTTTCAACAATATATGATATATACATAATTAACCATAAAATCTTTATATGATATATACATAATTTTCTTTAAACAATATATAATATATACATAGTTGACATAAAAGTATTTTACATAACATGTACATTGAGACATTTTATCTATGGATTACAACTACATTGCCTACATTAAAACTAGTATAGATCCATCTTAAGCATAAAATCATCTAGCATGCGCTAAGGGGATCAAATCTCTTTAGTTGCAAACTTCTTTTAGAGTGCAAAATTTGAAGAAAAAAAGTGCATCCCTCTCATCCCTTAATAGATCCCAATGAATATGTGGTGGTTCTCTCCGTAGATATACAATGTGTAATTTTTCATTGTTTAAATTGGATTTTGAATACTATATAGAGTACATAACTTAATAGATCCCAATGAATATGTAATGGTTCTCTCCGTAGATATACAATGTGTAATTTTTCATTGTTTAAATTGTATTTTTGAATGCTATATAGAGTACATAACTTAAAATTGCAAGTCGAAAAATTCTTTGTTGGATTTTAGAGAAATTTGACAAAAACAAAAAAATATATATATAAAAAATGACCAAAATATAATATAGTGAGACTAGTTCAAAAGTTTTAACCATAAAAACTTATTTTTTTCAACAATGTATGAAATATAAATAATCAACCATAAAAACTTTATATGATATACTAATAATTTTATTAAAACATTATAATAATTACATAGTTAACATTCAACATATGTTTACGATAACATGTACATTTGAGTCATTTTAATTTATGGACTACATCTACCATTGTTTCCACAAGAAAATGTTTTCTCTTTTGTTATTAATATTATTTTATTATATTATATTGCATAATTAAAATCTCTTTATTATGAATCACATTGAATTTTTCTATTATTATGAATATTTTTTAATGTCACATATTAATTTTATATTAGAATTGAATAAATTATTAATCACCCTCTTATTATTCTTATGGGGGAATAATTGATATTTTTTTTATTTTTATTAACTTCACTTACCTTTTTTTTTATTTTAGGAATTGAATATTTATTTATCATATACAACATTAAAATATTTTATATTTTACTATTTTTATAAAATATTTGAATAGTTTTTAAATTTTGTAAATTATTTTAAATTTTTGAAAGTATAAGGTTTAAACATCTCACCCCATTCTTTTTAGTTTCTAGTTACTTTTTTTTTTTTAATTATATGAAATTATATTATGTCATCTAGACAACATAGTAATTTATTTATGACAGGGTGTGAGTGAAATATTTTTACCATACTGCATTATACTATCTACAATAAATATAAATTACCCTCATACTCGATTGTAAAATGCAACTCTCAACACAATTATTGCCACTAATTTTATTTACATGTAAGGAATATAATCGTTTGCATGACTCCGTTTTCTTATAGCTAAGAAAAGTAGGTGATATAAGTTTAGATAAGTTGTGATTTAAATTTGTAACTGCCTTTCAAAATGTAAGCAGAGAGAAATATCATCACAATGATGTTTTAAAAAATAAAAATATTTTTTAAACTTTAATACCATCATCATATATATTATTATACCTCATCTTAATTAAAAAAACTATAAGTATATTAGTTTAATAATATATTCTTATTTTTTTAATTTCTTATTGTGATTTATAACTCATAACTTAACTCAAAAATATGATTAGGTAAAAAGGAGTTTATATATATTAAAAGATCTAACATTATGATGATAATGGTGATGATGATGCTCATGGTCCACAATAGATGGTGACAAGGTATTTTATTAAGGCATTATGTGGTGAAAAGATCACCAATTCGAAACTCTGTGGGAAAAAAATCTAATCATACTATGGGCTAGTGTGGCCCAGATTAGGTGCAATCCTTGGGTGATTTTGATGGCTTAGATGCCCCTAGGTTGTAGCTACTCAAGCCACAGGTTAAGTGTGATATTCATCTCAGGACTCACATTACCTAGCAAACAAACAAACAAAAAGATAATGATGATGATGATGATTAATATTCACTAAAATCTATAAGGTTTATTGAACTTTAAGAAGGTAAGAGGTGGTTCGAAATTATTTCACTTTATTTGTATGCTTAAAAAGAATTGAGAGAAGCATTCCCATAACACCATAGATTTTATGACTTACAAGGTCAATAAAGTTGGTATTGTGACAAATATTTTAAAAAATAGATTGAATGCGAATATAACATGGACAATCTAAGAGAAAGTATTTTTCATCTTCAACCCTCTTAGTATCGCATAAGTAATATACTCTTTCATCCTTTTTGAAAATTGACCAACAACCAATTTCACTATAAAACTCATAAGGATTAATTATTATTTTAACAATCTTCATTTTTTCAAAATATCAATCAAGACAAAAAAATAATTAATAAAAATATTACTTCTTAAAATATATCATATTAAGTGAAAACTTAATATATGTTTCTTTTAAATCTAGTAGAAAGATGTGGCTCTGATTATGTGTTTTGGTATCTTCATTAATGACATTTTTTTCAATAAAAAATTGTGCTCCTTTCTATTAAAATAAGAGAGTTACATGCATACACTTAATGTTGGAAGCAATTCTTCTATACTGGACTATACATACAGTAAAAACCTAGAATAATTCCAACAGTCATATACAAAAATTTCAACGCCAGTAAAAAGTGTTGCTGACTAGATATAATAACACCAAGTAGAAAATTGTTAAAACTCTGAAAAAAAGTGGTGATGTTGTAGGAGACTACAAACAAACCCAACCGAGGAAAATAGAGAATAGTATTTCCCTAAAAAGAAGTAAATGCAAGCTTTTGAACATATTTACATGAAGAGATATATTTTTGAAAGCTTGGGCCTAACTGAGGAAAAAATACTAGAAACCTAAGAAAAGTTGAATTTCTCCTCATTTTTTCATGACTAAACCCTATCATTCTTTAAACAATATGTATCCTTCTTTTGCTGAGAGAGCCCTCTTCAATAAGGAATCTTCCTAAGTGTTCCATTCCCTGTGTATGTGCTAAAAAGATAGATGTTGAAAACATTTCTTCATGTCTATTATCTTGTCTTTCCAGTAAGATAAATTTAATACCTACAAGTTTTTGTAGCCTGATAGCCAATCAATTATGCATTTAGAGTCACCACAAACTTGTAAAATATCACAGATTGTGTAAGAAGCAAAAAATAAGAGAGCCCAACAAGCAATGAGTTATGTTGTAGTATATGTTCTAGTTCCAATGTTTAGCCAAATATGGACAGGGAGAAGACTAGAGGGGTATTGATATAGGAACCACCACCACAATTTCCTACCTGAGATGCACCACCAAAAAATCCAACAATGTAGTCTTATGATTCAAGGGAAAACAAAATTTTCTATATTTTTGGGGATCTACAAGTTTTTTGTATTCCATTAAGAAACCTATAATTTGTGGTAGAATATGGTTAGTATTGATGGTTAATCCTTCAAAAATGTATTTATTCCTCACCTTCCAAATCCCCTAGGCAATAAAAATAGGTAGGGTATTATAGCAACCCATCTTTTGATCCAATTAGTGAAGGTAGGAATCAAAAGAGTAGGTTGACCCAATATCTTGAAGCCTTAGAATAGATAAGGAATCTTTCCATATCACCTTGGTAAATGGGCAATGAATAAAGTAGTGCTCCACAGATTTAGGCCCACTTTGACAAAGACAACAAACATTTGAGCCAATATATCCCTTCCACGTAATAATACGGTTTCCTAGAGAGAGCTAGCAAAAGCACCAAAGTTTCTGGGGCAATGTTCATTTCCATATATTTTTGTACCACCTCATGTCTCTATTTTCCAGTGAGGAAGAGGAGATAGAATCATAAGCCAATTTAGCCAAAACCTGACCTGAAGAGGTGTTCCAACTCTAGACAATGCAATCCTCTTCATTGTATTGGTCAATCCCATTAGAAATACAAATCTTTTATAAAGATGTCTCGCTCAATAGCTAAGGACCCATGTAAACCTAGATCATCTGAGTTTTTCCAATGTAACCAAAGACAAGAGTTTGTGGACTATATCTCCCAGCACGACTTAGACCATACAACCTTTGTGCATTTAAGAGGGAAATCATCCCCGAAGATAGTTTATAAAGAGAGACACCTCCTATGAAAGGATCCTTCCCAAGAATGAACTAACTACCCATACCCACCTTCCAAGCAAGCTAGGTGGAGAGCCAAGGGAAATCATCCAATAAACCCCTCTAGGTAATAGAACCAGAGGTATTAAATTTCTTTTCATAAGTTCCCAACCAATCTGTGATAGATCTATTTTTGAAATATTTGTATATTTTGTAATATACAACGATTTGATCACTCTAACCCCTTTTATCAAACTAACTTTTCTTGTTTTAATAACCATTCTTCTTAGTATTGTTCGGTGTGGAGCCTGATTATCTTCTGTATTCAAAGGTATTGACGCATTGGACCCCAGTTCAAAATGGGGCGGTAATGCTGCCCATAAAATATTTGCTGCAGGGGGGGTCCAGGGGGGCAGCTGTGACCTTTTGGG
>APFE030771472.1:0-11070 GCA_000404065.3 Pinus taeda
ACTTTGTTATAGTTCACCTCTTTCATTGTTTTCTAGAAAAATATATAAATCAAATTTTGAAACAAACCCACTAAAACAAGAGATAAAGGCATTTAAAACCATCTTTCCTCCAATTTACAAACGCCAAGGAAACAGAACAGACTGCAATGTGCAAATTGAGACTAAATCTGGATTGTGAGGCTCAACCTGTACTTCATAGATACAATTTCTAGATTGAAAACTTAAAGGTAAGACTATCCCTGTACTCTATGGATAAAATTTTGCATTGTCAACTTGAAGGTGAGTATAAAACTGTATTTGATAGATAAAATTATGGTTTGCAGAATGCAAAAGTTGTGCACAATTTAAATAGAAGGTTTAAATGTATAGCGTAATCCCCACATTCTGTTCAATTTTATGGAGTTGAAATTCATTGGATTTAATGTTTTTAATATTGTTTTCTTGCTTATAATTTAAGCATAATTTTCCAATTCCATTAAAAAACATGAAAGAGGGCGATGGAGGTTGCCGGGAGTTGTGTTTTAACTCACAAAAATAGAACATTTTTACATTAATGTTGTTAACATTTTTAGGCCCCTTGACTAATTTAAACTTTAAATATGGACATAATTGCCTCAATGCATTACAAAATTCTAATCACTAACATTATAAAATAACACAAAACAAAATATTTATAACCTTAACAACAATCAATTATTTATTCACAAACAATGAAAATATTACATTTCTCCTTATACATGGAATATATCACATTTTTCAATATACTTGTCACCCATACAAGAGAACGAAATATTTCCATGTTAGGGGAAAATAGTACATCAATGTTTTCTTCTTTAATGAAAGAACCATGCTGTTAGGACTCCATATTGTCTACTTTTGACCTTATATTTTGTCATGATGTTACCCCTTTTTAGCCCATAAGTTGAAACCCTTGATAACATTTTGACCTAATTATTCCAAGGTATGAAGTAACTCTCCTCATTGCTATATGTTTAATTATTCAACACATATTCATGTTATCTTTATAATTAATCTTTGGAAGTTGACTAAGTTGCTGACAATTGTTGAAACTGTTCAAAGTCCGCAGAATTATAATTCACAGTTGCTGCAACACCAGAAACAACAACTGTGCAGTTGTTGTAACACCAGAAACAGCAACAGACTGAAGCAGGTAAAACCTCATTTTGCAAAGGGTGAAACAACAATTGTCTAGTGGGGCAGTAACCGTCTGAAGCTGGCAGAACTATACTTGGCAGATGCTGACACAGCACGATCAGCAAAACATAGTCGCAGATGCTGGAACACTAGGAACAACATGAGAACTTCAAGGGAACAATTGAGATTTATCAAATCGACAACAATAAAAAAAAAACCAAGGATAGTACAAGGATCTCAAGGAGATGGACAAGGTATACTAGTTTTGCAACAGCCGAAGGATCCGACTAAACAAAGGATGACAAAGATATACACTATTGTAACAACATGCTGTAACAGGAATTGGTTTCCTATTTTTGTACAAAAGGGTCAAACTGAATGAATAATGACAATCTATTGTAATAGATGTCTCCTCTATAAAGAGGAGACATCTACAGTTGAGAGTTAGCGAGTTATAACGGAAGTATTGTAGTGCAGAGCAAGTCTGAATCTTTATTGTAATTGGACATTTTGGCAGACGAATAAAGCACTGTTCTGAGCATTTCAACTTAGCATCTGTGTTCCGGGGAATCTTGTGAGAGGGACAGGGCCCACCTTCTTCACAAGATTCACCCATTTCTTTTCTGTTAAGTGTGCATGTGATTTCTGTGTATTTCTAGCCTTGCTTCCGATATCTCCTTTTTGCTGATACTCGGTTTCCTTAATCGATTGGCACTGTGAGAGTGTGTCACCGGTGATTAGGATTTTCAGTGTGCATTGGCAAATTGGTCACAGAGGCAGGTGCTGAACATCCTTATTCTGAGGACAGGGTCCTGGTCCTCTGTTACAAAATGGCCATCATTTCTTTCTGCAGATTTGTTACCACTAATTAATTGCTTTCATTTCATTTCTGCAATATATCATAGCTGCTGTAACACAGAGTAAGGGTTTGATAGAAAGTAGATTTGTTTATACTACAGCCTTTAATGCTTTTAGAATTGAGTGCATACAGTACGAGGTCACATTTGAAACAAAAGGACTTTCCCGGGTTGACAATTTAATGTGGTACTCGACTGTTTAATCAATAAACAATTCGAGCAGCCAACACATGCCATGAGCACCCACAAAAAAATGACAACAAAACCAATTCCGATAATGGGGACCTATCTTGCTACTGCTCAATTACTTCTGGTGTAGCATATCATGATCCTATGTCATCTTTGATAGCTCCACAGACTAGATCAGTGGACATTCTTTGTATATCTACATGGTAATCTGTGTTAGAAGGTTGAAATTCATCACTCTAGATTTTGGCTTCCTTGTAAACGAGTTTCAGATTTTCCTTTCAAACATGATATGTGTCATTCATTTGGTCGCATATTAGCTTTGAATTCATGAGTATGGCATATCATTGACATCAATATTTTTTTCCACTTCTAGCCCTTCGATAAGGGTAATATAGTATGCCTCATTATGTGTAGTCCTTCCCCACACTTCTCTCTTTCTATGCAACACTTGTATTGTTGCATTATTGTAAAGCACAAATTGAACGATCGCTCATCCCAAATTAGGATAATTGAAGACCTCAATGTACATGATCCAATTTTGCACCATTTGTATGCTTACAATTGCTTGAAAATAAGATAACAATAAAATGATATTAGAATTAGGCATTTAGATTTTAACATGAAACAACCTATAGTGCCATTAATAAATGAGGATACAGAAAACAAAAACATACAATAAAATTACTAGCGACTTAGAAGTGGCGCTAAGGCTAGGGTAATAACATAAGAAAATCACTCAGGAAAGCCTATAGATTCAATAGATTCTACTACATAATTATAACAAACTGCCATTAAAGGATTAACAAGACACATTACTCTGCATGCTTTCCTGTACAAACCAAACAGATTCTACACGCAAAATGGTTTGATTCATTAAATTTTCTCAACAAGTGCTCTAGCTCCTTAAAAAAACGAGATAGAACACAATCTTGTTTCTATAGTTAAATTAATGCAAATGACGAAATAATAAGGAAGACTGATAAAATATCTATGATTGACTTCTTATTCTTTTCTTTGGCGATGATACAATTGGATGAATCTTTGGTACCTATATTCTTTAAGTACATGCACACATTCAAATAGAAAATACCCTCACTCTTTTCTTTAGCAAAATTTTATTGTAAAATTATATTCAAATCACATCAATCTATTGTTTCTAACATGTTTATAAAAAGGTATCTAAATTCACTAATTTTAGTCCAAAGTAAAAGACATAAAAGTAAATATAAATCAAAACAGAATTGAAATCTTGATTAAAGCTTCCTCCTAGTCCTTTCAAGGATAAGCCAAGACAATTCTTTTCCACCATCAATTTATATAAGTAGTAGTTCAAGTTGGTTAGGACAAAAATTAAGGATGTACCAGTGTCCTCTCACTCACTCAAGTCCTGTTTATTTCATGATATATATATACATGCACTTTGTGGGTGACTACAACTTTCTTTTTGATAGAATGTGAGTGGTCGCAAGCTGCTTCCAGGCAATTTGAGGGTTCCTGCATGTTAATGCAAAATGGATAGTGGGTGCGTCTTCCTCCAAGACAAGAAATAATAAGATGAAGTTATGTGAGACATGCACTCTCTATGGAAAATCTAGTCATGTCGAAGGAAAGTGTTGGGAAAATTAGGAGTCTTGGCTAAAGCCATGAAACAACACAACAAATCAATAGGTAAAGGGAATGATTTATCAATTGAAACTCCATATATATTAATAGATATTTGGATAGTTGTTTTAGGTGCATCCCATCATATGACTCCTTGTCACGAATTGCTCCCCTCAACGTCCCATAGAAGCATCACACAAATTGTACTTGGAGACTCTACTCAACTTGATATCTTCGGTTCAAGCACCACCATGTAATTAGTTGATAGGTGTATTCATAATGTACTCATTCCTCACATGTTTTCCAATCTATTATCCATCTAGTATATCTCTCATTCTAGTGATGGTAACACAATCAAATGTGGCAGTCATTTGTGAACTAGATGATCTATGAGTTATTGTTGCTACTAGAAAGTTTGATAAAAAAATCCAGACTCTATAAGTTTGCTAGTTTTGATCCTACCTCTATTTCCTCCATTTCTCACATTGATTCTTTAAGTAGGTTATGGAATGACAGATCTGAGCAATTAAACTACAAAATTTCACTACAGTTGTGCACCAAAAATATCGTTCTTCTTCTTCCAAAGGCTCCTTTTACTAATGGAATTTTTCCAAGTTATTCTTTTGGAAAACAAGATGAATATCCCTTTCCTGAATGGAAACCTTTACTTGCTACATCATCTATTGAGTTGGTACATAGTGATTTGATGTCATTTCTAGCTTGTTGTTTCTCAAAGGCTAAGTATGCACTCGCATTTATTGATAATTACTCATGACTCTCTTAGGTCTACTTCATTATATACAAGAGTGAGGTTTTTGCAACATTTAATACCTTCAAATATTTTGTCAAAAGAATCCATTTTGCTTCATAAAGAAACTATACATAGATAATAAGGGGCAATATGTCAACTAAGGATTCAAAGATTTTGTATAGAACAAGGCATTCATCATCAAAATTTTATTCCTGAACCCCTTAAAATAATGGAATTGTAAGAGGAAAAACTAGACACTGAAAGAGATGGGTAATTGCACGATTCAATTCAAGAACATCACACCTTTTCTTTGCAAAAGTACTTAATTTTCCAATTATATTTAGAACCATATGCATTACCGGGAAGTCCAACATATCACTCTAGTGGAAGTTTGGACCCAAGTTAATCCTTATTTATGTTCTTTCAACGTATTCAATGTTCTTTCGTAGGTTTTCATTCCAAATGAAAAGTTCAAAGCAATGGAAATGAAGAGTCAACTATTGATATTTGTTGGATTCTATGAGGACATGAAGTTATACAGGGGCTTTGGTCCTACTTATAAGGAATTATTTCTTTCAAAATTTTCGTGGAGCTTACTGCAATCACATGGGAGAACAAAATGAAGAAAAACGTGAATTTTCAGCACTTTGAATGTCAAGCACGTTGTTTTGGGTGCAACGAAGCTTTTAACCCTTGAAAGAAATGTGCAATTTTGAATTCACCTTTTGGGCGCTATAGAGCCTTTCAAGGGGATGATGCAAGGGATGATGCAGTTAATGCAGGGGAGGAGGAGATGATGGGACAGGGAGGGTGTGGGAAGGGGAGGACGGGGGAGGGTGGCTGAGGAGGAGGACGATGGGGAGCGGGCGGTTTGTGGAAGGTGGGGCTTGACGCGAGGCGGAGTGTCACGCCCCCAAGCCTATGGTAGTCTTCCAACCGTGCTAGGTGAGGTGCGGCACTACCAACCATTTTCTTTTCAACAATACTTACAATTGTAGACTACGCCTTAACAATCCATACTTAGTTTTATTTTCATTACCAAGTATTATTAATGTGCTTTTATACCAATAAGCACCCATACACATTCATTATCAACAGCATTATACAAGAGAAATGCACAACAGTATAAAGGGAGGAGCAACTCTCTGCAATATGAGTCTGCTCGATATCAATATATTATACAGTCTTCATTTTTACAAAGTATAGGCTAAGTCCTTAGGAAACCCCAAATTTATACTTAGCCAAATTTACAACTTCGGCAAAATCGGTTTCCTAGCTCGTTGGCACCTCCGCACTGTCGCCACACAACTCACCAACCCATCGTTCGCCTTGTCACACGTCTTCACCGGTTCGCACTTCGTTTGGACCACAGACGCCCGAACCGTGTACACCTACCCACACGTATTCCCACTTGCCAACCCTTGGAAACCACCCAAATCATGTGAAACAGCACGTAGTACCGCCTGCCCAACTCTACGACCTCCGGTTCCAACCTTTGTCTCCACTGTTCTGTCGTGCACGGCACACCCACACTCGGCCTCCCATCCGCATGCCTTCACCATGTTGACAACTCTCCTTTGTGCACACTTGCACGACGGGCGGGCGCTCCCCGAGTCATCCAAGGCACCCGTGCCAGGTCGTCGCACAAGGCGGGCACCACACACCCATGCACGCCCACACCCAACCACTGGGTGCTCCGCCCGCACCCTCCACCCAAGTCCAAGATGTGCGTTTACTTCTCGTGTAGCCTCACCCAAGAACGAGCGCATCACCAAGTCATGCACCTTAACTCCTTGTTGTGCCTACCTCCAAATCTGCGCACTTCTTCTTATGAGCGAAGATGTTGAGCAAGTTGGTTGATTCCAAGTGAGAGCCAATGCAACCTATTATATATGCGTTGAAGGGGAGGTCATGGCTTGCCCAACTGACCTCACCCACACCCTTGCTCCATTGGAAAATCCCTAAGGCATCAAGTCGGCCTCCATGCACCCTCCACGCCATATAAACAAGTCTCCTCCTCACAAATGCACATAAGTGTCATCGCACATTTGGAAGAGCTTGCACTTTCTCCTTCGCACTTCATGCCAGAGCATGTGGTAAGAACTACAGGTCCTTACATCCTCCTCCATTTGAAGTCGTTGTCGTCCTCGACAACACACCATCCTGGTTGTCATCCACCAAGATCAATTGTATCATCCATGATGTCAACTCCTCCACATACTGCAAACATCTCTGCAACATATGTAGAACCACTGTCTCCATCATGTCTCGTCCCGGCAACCATTTGTCACCAAGATCACCATACCATGGTATACACCCATCGGTATGTGATACATCAGAAATCATCTCAATCCATGATCATTGACCATCCTGTCACAATCTCCACATGCTGCTCCATCGTGGAAGGTTGGCCCCTCCATCTCAAGCTACATGCCCACTGCAACATCTCGTGTCGACCTCATCATGTGTCATCCTTGTGTGAACTGCTGCCATGATACTCCAACACAATGCTAACACATCTATGTACACTGACGTCCCCCATGTCTGAACTAGTCGGGTGATCAGTCCAACTATCATGCTCAAACCATGAGAATGCACATCCTCATGCCATCATCAGTTGTTTCTCAGAACATCGCGTCGCATCATCAACTTGATCAAGAATCCATCCATATAAGTGTAAGCCATGCTCAGGTCCATGAAGTAGTCCTCATCTCATCTGCAACATGCTGTCCATGATGTTTGGTGTCAATGTGCTACATGAAATCAGCCACATCTATCCCAACATAATCCATATGTGTGTCTCATCAATATGAAGAGACCATCTCATCAAACTCCAACTCTCGGTGTGCCACATCCAGGCCCATGAAGCAACCTCCATCATATCTACAATGTGTCATCCCTCAAGTCTGCCATAGAAACAAGTATACATTCATCTCATCTATCCATGTGCTGCCCATGATCATAGATCAATCAGCTCCCATGTGTCAAAATTGATTGAGTGTCTGCTCAACCCATGCCCCAAGTCTTGCTGCCAAGGCATCATCATCGTTGTAACTCCATCACTCCAAAGTGTCTCATGTCGACCCTCCACATCAAGTCACTCTTTCAAGCCATTCTCATGCATGTACTTGAAAGTATGCACCCCATCCTGCATCAAAGTCTTTGACCTCAGCTCCTCAATGCATCAGATCCTCCAAGTCCACCATATATGAAGTCCCCAAAAGTCACAACAATCTCATGTCATCATGAGCTCCATGAGTCATCCCCAACCAACATCTCAGCAAGAATACAAGTCTCGGCCCAAAGGTCTCTACAAGATGCCTCAGCTCTCCATGTAGTAGAAATGCCCCATAGTCTGCTCACAACTCCATCCAAGTCCATGGCCTTGTTGTACAAGAGTGCACAACCTCTCCATCAGCTCGTACATAAAACACCTCCATGTCACACCAGCAAATTTACTTGCACAACATCCCTGCCTTGGCACTCCTCATTGGATGCCCATAAGTGACACCTCTACAAGTGCTCTCGCATAATGTCCCAGCATAAGGCTGCCATGCTCCATGTCTCCAACCTGATATCCATGACTAAGTTGCTCATGTAGTCCAACCAAGTAGACCCATCACAAGAACAGTCATCATCATCCAAGTTGCAATCCTCGGTCTAGTGAACTCGGTCACCCAACCATATCACCATCACACGAGTCTCTTCCATCATAGCTCCTCCACCAAAGGGTCCACCAAGACTTGCTCTTAGTCTCGGCCATGAGAAGTCCACCCAAGTGACTCAAGTTTATGCCCTTCAATCTGTCCATGAGTCATGTTGGGCACTTAGCCAATGTGACTAAAGCATGACCCATTCATCCGCAACGATCATCACGTTCCTCCCTTGTCACGGGCCTTTTTACCTTCTACCATAAGGTCAGAAACAACCCCAACAAGTCCTGCAACAGTCAACAATCCTTGCTTCTCCATATAAGGTCTCATCATAGTCATCCATGGTAAGATGCTCCCCAGCATCGACAAATTGCTTTTGCCCTTCCCTGCATACGGTCCATCTACCAAATGCTCAAGTGAAACACAAGTATCAATAGCACTTACATCATCATCATGAGGTTCCTCCATGGGAGTGTCCTCATCCATCCATGTTTGCAAACTGCACGATCCTGGTCCAACTTGATCAATCTCAAGTTCATCCTCCATCATCATCATGTCTGCAACATCTTCAACTATCACGACTTCCTCTTCCTTGTCAGTACAATCTGCAACTTCATCTTGCTCCATTGTCCATCCAAGTTGAAGAAGCTCGTCTTCAACATTCTTTTCCAAGACTGCAAGCTTCTCTCAAATCCAGGGATTCTCCTTTTTCATCTGCTTCAACCTCTATAAGGTAAGCAAGAGCTTCCCTTGACATTCTTCCAAACCTGCCATGCCTTGTCGTTCAGCTTGGCCTAAGCACTAATGCTTCACCCTTGCTAAACCTGTTTCACCATTCACCAACTTCACCAAGTTCCCTGCAACCATGAACCAGCCCTTGTTCCACTTGTATGTGAAACTAGCTTCCTTCACCTGCAAGTACCTGCTTCCACTGTCATCAACCCGGATATCAGCTCTGATACCAACTGTCATGCCCCCAAGCCTATGATAGTCTTCCAACTGTGCTAGGCGAGGTGCGGCACTACCAACCGTTTTCTTTTCACCGATACTTACGATTGTAGACTACGCCTTAACAATCCATACTTAGTTTTATTTCCGTTACCAAATATTATTAATGTGCCTTTATACCAATGAAGACCCATACACATTCATTATCAACAGCATTATACAAGAGAAATTCACAACAGTATAAAGGTAATGGAAACTCCCTGCAATATGAGTCTGCCCGATATCAATATATTATACAATCTTCATTTTTACAAAGTATAGGTTAAGTACTTGGGAAACCCCAAATTTACAACTTCGGCAAACTCGGTTGCCTAGCTTGTCGGCACCTCCGCACGGTCGCCACATGACTCACCAACCCGTCGTTCACCTTGTCGCATGTCTTCATTGGTTCGCACTTCGTTTGGCCCACAGATGCCAAAACCGTGTACACTTGCCCACACGTAGTCCCACTTGGCACCCGTTAGCAACCGCCCAAATCATGTGAAACAACACGTAGTACCACCTGCCCAACTCTACGACCTCCGGTTCCAACCTTCGTCTCCACCGTTCCGTCGTGCACAACGCGCCCACACCCGCCCGCCCGTCCGCACGCCTTCACCGTGTCGACAACTCTCCTTTGTGCAAACTTGCACGACATGTGGGCGCTCCCCGAGTCACCCAAGACACCCGTGCCAAGTTGTCGCACAAAGCGAGCAGCACACACCCGTGCACACCCTCACCCAACCGTCGGGCCCTCCGCCCGCACCCTCCACCCAAGTCTAAGATGTGCGTTTACTCCTCGTGTAGCCTCGCCCAAGAATGGGTGCATCACCAAGTCATGCGCCTTAACTCCTTGTTGCGCCTACCTCAAAATCTGCGCACTTCTTCTTATGAGCGAAGATGTTGAGTGAGTTGGTGATTCCAAATGAGAGCCAACGCAACACATTATATATGCATTGAAGGGGAGGTCATGCCTTGCCCAGCCAACCTCACCCATGCCCTTGCTCCATCGCAAAAGCCCCTACGGCATCAAGTCGGACTCCATGCACCCTCCACGCCATATAAACAAGTCTCCTCCTCACAAATGCGCATAAGTGTCATCGCACATTTGGAAGAGCTCGCACTTTCTCTGTTGCACTTCATGCTGGAGCATGTGGTAAGAACCGCAGGTCCTTACACGGAGGGTGACGAAGGAGGAGGAGGTGGGGGCTGCGTTTGATAGTGGGACCATTCGGAGATGGCGATCACTGGTGTTGGAGGAGGGGATTGGATTGTGTGTCCCATACCCATTCTTTCACAGGGATATCGCAGGCACTTCCAAAATTTGCGTGGAGCTTATTGCAATCGCATGGGAGAACAAAATGAAGAAAAATGTGAATTTTCAGCACTTTGAATGTCAAGCACATTGTTTTGGGTGCAACGGAGCTTTTAACCCCTGAAAGAAATGTGCAATTTTGATTTCACCTTTTGGGCGCTATAGAGCCTTTCAAGGGGATGATGCAGGGGATGATGCAGTTAATGCAGGGGAGGAGGAGATGATGGGACAGGGAGCGTGTGGGAAGGGGAGGACGGGGGAGGAGATATTTATCATTGTTAGGATTAAAAAAAATCGTAAAGATTAAATAAGTTAAATTTTTTTTAACTTATTATAATTAATTATAAAAAAATTAATATATGAGTTAAATCTATGCACATTAAAAAAAATGTAACAAAATTTAACAATAGAGATTTACTTGTATTTTATCATGAAAATTCTTAATTTGTAACTAGGCTTTGTTACAATACCACTAGTCAATACCATGGATTACTAATACCTCATGCTCAAAAAATCCAGAACTCATGCTCAAATGTCATATATTTATATATAATCAATTAA
>APFE030771472.1:11134-24568 GCA_000404065.3 Pinus taeda
CTAAGCTGTCAGCCTGAGTATATAGAAAAGATATAACAAAAATATTGTATTTGGTGAATACTATTGAGATTATTTTAAAATAGATTATAAATTCTATAATATTTTATAGATATTTCATATTTATGAAATATTCCAAAATAATTACACTCAGGTCACTATCTACTTTGTTATGTAACATTCAAATTCAATGAATTATAAACCACACAGCATCAACATTGCGTAGCTTAATGAATAATATTCATCTTCTTATGGTCTTCTTAGTATTCACATATCTTATCGTCTTGTTTGATATACGGTCAGTCCCCAACATCAGTCAGAGGTGATGGACGATACGACAATATTCTTCTAATGGATTCAGCACGAGCTCTAATTTTCAGAATTGGCGGCCAAATTGGAGAGGTTGCATTCATCATGATTCCGTGTAGCATTAGTCTAAGATTTTGGTTGGTTGATCGTTTGTCATCCTCATAGAGCCTTGATATTCTTAATAAATGTCATTATTTTATTTGACACAAAAGAAAATAATATAAATACAAAAGAAAATAATTGACATGAGTATTTGTCAAACAATTATCATTAACAAATGAGTCTCCATGATCTTTATATAAAGATTATGTAACAAATGAGTCTCCATGATCTTTACATAAAGATTATGTACTAATTAGATGCTAAGACATGAGTTAAAAGTTGTTAGAGTTAAGGAGAAATGAATAATGAATTATTTTATTTTTATAACATAATGAAATCATTAAATTAGATATTTATAAAAACGCATTACAAAATATAATTTACTATGAGATCAAAATGAGATCAAAATGAGATAAATCTCGAGCTATTTTTGAACAAAGTTAAAATAAGGAGATCTATGGAAGTAAATACCCTGCATTTATTGTTGTTCTACTGTCTCCTTGCATTCCTACTGCTTTTGAAATTTACTAATCTTTATTGTCTTAAAAATCTTAGCATCCCTTAGACCAACTTAAGAAAGAATTAAAAAATTAAAAAAATAATTTAATAACTATAATAAAAGTAGGAGTTAGGAGTTTGTTTTGTTAATTTTAGCAAAGTATGTGATATTTAGTATTTTTTTTTAATAAAAGTCAAGGAATTTATTGGGTTTATAATTGTTTTTATATATAAATTGATTTTAAGTAAAATAAAATTTATATATTTTTAACAAAATATATTGGTGTTAAATAGAATTGTCTTTATTTATTTAGCATGGTTTTTTTATAGTATAATTTTATGTTTAATATATTTGATAATATTGATAAATGATTGATAAATTTATGTGGATATTTCATTTCACAATGTGTCTCAACAAATCTATTAAAATATATTAGAAAATTCGAGATCTACATTATGAGAGTTAATTTCTCTTTAGATTTATGGACTTGTTAAATATTGTTTATTGTGTATGCATGCAAATTATAATTATAGACAAAATAGAGAAAAAATAGAACAAGTAGTCACAAACAAGAACAATACAAGATGTGACTTCAAAAACCCTTTCAAGGGAAAACCTAGTTGGAAGGTGACGCTACTCCACTCTCTCTTTCTCTAAGTGGAAATGCATGGAAATACAAAGGAGTGAGAGCTATGGTCCATGGGTAGCTATAATATACAGAACCTCTTTATTTTCCTTCTCTATCCATTCCCAACTACTCTACGCATCTATGGAACAAAATGTACTCGGATAGAATGGAACCCCTTTTCCTCCTAGTGCCTCTAGTTATAACATAATCCAAAGCCATTAGTAGCTAAGTTTGACTCCAACTCTTAACTAGAGTTATAATATGTACTCTTCTAGATACGTATTCATCATGGTCATTTGGTTAGTGAATTTTCCATGAATAATGGTGGCTAATGTGGCATCCTCTTGAATCATGGTGCTCAAAACATGAAGATCAATTTTTGGGAGACATACATTTTGCATAAAAAAATCCAATTGAGGAAATTGTTGTGTTGTTGGAATGATTTTTATGTGTTGAATAGTGTTAAGGGGTGCAGCACTTTAGTGGAAAAATTTTACCTCCAGAAGAAATTATTTGATTCCTCAAACTACTTCTAAAGGATTTCATGCCCCAATGTGCCAAACTGGGTCCCGTCAGTGAACATGGTCCTATTCCAATTTTTCCATTCTATAAGCATCAAGATGGATGAAAAATAATATAATGATCCAATATAGATCAATAAAATTTGAAAGCGTAAAAAATCCACTCACATGAGTAGATCAAATATCATAAAACTGATGTATCATAACCAGTGGTGTGTATGTCGAGTTTGATTTTCATGCTCACTATCATCATATGAAGAAGAAACTAGAATAGGGGAACTAACAAAAAAATAGGGATAGAAGAAATGACACTTGCACTAATGATTGTTTATAGGCCAAAGATGGAATAAACACTAAATTAAGCATGTAAGATGAGAGATAGTTATCAATATTGGCATCTCTCTAAATAATAACTTCTATTAAATGAGGCCAAAGAAATCTGTAACATTCTACATCTTCAGAGTATCCGAAAAAAATACACTTGTCACTCTTATACTATAATGAGCCTTTACTCCTTATTAGGAATATAAGCCCACGCTTCACCACCAAACAAAAAAAAAGTGACTGACATAAAGTTCATTGTTAATCCATGCTTCTTCTAGTGTTATATCTTTTAAATCCTTTATAGTAATGTGGTTAACTAATTGACACAATTAGTGACTTCCATCCAAATATGAACATTTGATCCCTTCCAATGGATCATATAGTTTGTAAATTATTTTAATGTACAATTATTTTTCAACAATACCAATTGTCGTAGTGTGACATGAAACAATATATAACATCTAAATACCTTATATAGTGTAGTAGCTTGTAAATTCCTTGTTAACATATTAAATCCTATATCTATTCTTAACTTCCAAAATTTAATGTCCGTATTATTTTTCTTAAAAGAACTTGCATCCAAACAAATTGTAAGAAACACACTCTTAAATTCAATAATTAACCAAAATGCATTTGGAGAAATCATCAATGAAGATTAAAAAGTTATTCCACCTAAACAAAAAGAAAAAGGAAAAAACCATTGAAATCACTATGAACAAACCAAATTTTAAATTATTAAGATTATATTTTATTATAATTCTAATAATAAGATGCAGATCCCTTTGTCTTCTTTTTTTAATGTTTATGAGATGATACATTAGAGAAAATGATCCTAAAGGGTACTGTTAGGATTCCAAGAAACTCTCCTAGGTTGTAGCTTGGAGATGCTTGGTAACATATAAATTCAACTTATTGTTGTAAATGGATGAATGGAAGGAATGATGATTGCCAAAGCCAGATAGCCACTTCTACTTTGCATGACTCCAGACATGCGTGAACACCCCCATACTACAAGTCTTTAGACCACCAACTACTCACAGTTTTAAGATTGGGTGAATATGGAGAATACTAACCACACCAGCAGATGCACAAGACCATGTGATGGCCAGCTGCAACCAGTAATGAAGTCTGCAAATCTAGTCTACCAATGCACAGACAGGATGACAGCTCTCTGGCACCAGAAGAAGAGAAACCTGAATAACTCATTTAAAGATACATACAAGACTTTAACACAGAAATAGGATGACAACTATTCTAATGCTAAACATCAAGAGTTCAGGAATACAACAATATCAGGCACAACTTAGAAGAGGAGAGAAATTGAAAATGAGCAATTAATAGCAAAAGAAGCTTGTATTAGCTGAAAATGAAGACGAGACGCTGCAAGTGTCAAAGTAGCTACAGTCTCTAGAAGTTGGACCTTACATCAGAATATCAACCATCAAGCCTGATTACATCTTCTTTGTGGGTATATATAGAGCTTAATTACAAAGGCACTTGGCCATTCTAGGTATGGAGGGGTCATAATTGACCACTAACTGCATTTAACTGCCCGATGGAGTCTCTGAGTGCGTTTACTCGCTTTGGTGGATGAATCTGATCTTTACAGGTGCTCTGTTGTCCTTTCTGGTAGCTGAAGTGTTCATAGCCATGAAATCCACAACTGCAAAATGCAGTTATCTACTCACGCTCTGTCCTTTTCCTCCTCGACCATACCATCTATTAAATGTGGTTGTTTGGGTGCAACTGCGACTGGTACTGGTGAGCCGGTCGCCTTCATCCTTCAGGTGCATAGAACGGTCAAGTGTCGTGGACTGTATGGCAAGTGGATGGGTTGGATGAAGGAGAGAGATGGGCCATCATATCAGGAGGATAGAAGGCGGAGATGGCTTGGCGAGGGATATCAGAAGACGCGGGAGGGGAATGAACATGAGTCATTGGATCTTGGGCGTACAGATCCAATGGTAATTGAGCGATGAAGGTGCGCGGTGGTTATCGGGCAAGAATGGAGGATTAAGCGGTAAGCAGTTTCGATCGCACTACCATAGGGCATGGGGCAGTAAAAGGACGGATGCACATGATCCCATTCAGCGCGTGACGTGTGTCGGTGGAGGAGTGAGGAAAACCACTCTCTATCGCGTGTTAACTTCCCTTCACTTCGTGGACACGGGGAGAGAAAATGCTGTCTGATTGTGGTGGAGATGATCGGAGGGCGAGGGAATCAATCATGCATATTTTCCATTGGACGCGACATAGGGTCGTTGGATTAGGAGGCAGAGATCGATGACGGAGGTTACGAGCAAAGAGTTTGCGGAGGCGCAAGGTTATATGGGGCATGAATTTATGAGGTTTTAGGTTTTAACGCCCGGGGTTTAAGAAATAGGGGTGTTGTTGGTTTTTAGAATAAAAGCAGAGGGAATGGAGATAACGGAGGGTAAGCGGGGCAAGAGAAACAGGAAGGATGACCACCATGTGCCTCCTTTGAGTGTGATTAATTCGACTGAGCTAGTCCCTGTCCTTCAAGAACCGAAGTTATGTGGCAGAGCTAACACTGGCTCCTTCTGGGGATGAGATCCTCCCTGTGAGGTCTCAAGAACTGTAGACCAATGCCTTTCTTATGAAAACCAGAGGAGAAAAATTTCCTAGTGTTCCATTGGGCATGGAGTCTAGTTAAGCTTACACCTAAACTAATAAAACAACATCTTTACAACTTTAAAGCTTGAAGACCTTAAGTAATATAAGTTTTCAAAAATTGCCCATTAACTGGGCCATCAAAAGCTATCTCTCCTTCCATACTTTGTAGGATGAAAGTATTGTTGCCCTGGATTTGGGTGATGACAAAAGGTCCTATCCTAGGGCATCAAACTTCCCATGGTTGCCTTTCTTCTCTTTCAGTGCATCCCACTTAAGAACCAAGCATCCAACCTAAAATTATATGTTTTTTCCCTCCTGTCAAAGGCTTCTTTGATCCTCTTTTGATGTACTGCAGACTTCTCAACCAGCTGTTCTCTGATTTGATGTACCTCTACTAAATCAGTGATCCTTTTTTCCATGTCCTCTTCCTCATTCTGCTCTTCTTGCAAGAAATTTGCCACAGGGAGGATTAACTGAATTGGGAAAACAACCTTAGTGCCATATACCAGTTTGAATGGAGAATTCCTTGTGGATTTCTTGGGGGTTACTCTTTCAGCCCACAGTGCATACTTGAGCTTAGAATCCCAATTCTTGTTGTTGTCTTCCAACAACTTTTTAATTATCCTTATCAGGCTTTTGTTGGAAGATTCTACTAGACCATTTCCTTGAGGGTAGTATGAGGTGGAATGAACTAGATTAATGCCCATTGAGTCACACATGTCAATCAATTCTTTTTCCCTGAAGGCTGCTGCATTGTCTATAACTAATTTATGTGGACAATCAAATCTGGTGAAGATATTCTCTGTCAAGAACCTCATGACCACATGATGGTGAGCCTTTTTGGTAGGGATGGCCTCAATCCATTTAGTGAAGTAATCTGTGGCTACTAAGATCCATCTGTACTGGCCACTAGAATGTGGATTGATTTCTCCAATGAAATCCAAGCCCCACTGCTGAAAAGGGCCACCAACATGTATGGGTTTTAAGGGTAGGGACTTCAATTACTGCTTCCCTTCAAATCTTTGGCACCTATCACAAAATTTAAAAAATGAAAAGACATTAGAAAATGAGGTGGGCCAATAGTACCCAGCTCTGAGGATCTTATGGGTTGTAGTTTTCCAATAATGATGTCCTCCACATATGCTGGAATGAAACTGTTGCATGACCACCATGGATTGTTCCTTGTCTAGACACCTCAACAGAATTCCAAAGGGGTCCCTCCAATAGAGCAGATTTTCAGGAATGCAATATTTGGTTGCCCTGAGCTTGATAGTTTTGGCTTGGCTTGAACTAAGGCTCGGGGGAACTTCTAGCTTCAACAAGAATTGAGCTATTGAATAATACCATTCACAAGAAGCTAGATTTGCTACTAATGATTGATTTTTCCCTGGTTCAACTGTTTCCCCTTTTGCCTGACTATCCTTTGAATTTATGCTTATAAAATTCATGTCCAGCATTCTGCAATTTTCTTTAGCCATCAATATAGCAAGGCCTTGACCTCTAACAAGCTTGGTGGGCTTCAATTCTATGTTAAATTCAATAAGCTTTGCAATCCACTTAGCCCTTCTTCCATTAGCATCAGGCTACATTAGGACATCTTTATTGAAGTAGAGGGCACATATGGAATTACCCTGGAATGCAGAATGTAAATTCCGAAAGCTTTCAAAGACTTGATAAGAGCATATGCCTACTTTTCAATGATATCATACCTCAGCTCAGCATCCCTTAAGGTTTTGCTGAAAAATGCCACTGGATGCTTTGAACCTTCCTCATTTGCTTGCAACAAAACTGTTGCAAGGGTGTCATTATAGGCAAACGAAAATATATGGAACTCCTTGTTGTAATCTAGGTTGATTAAATTAGGAGCTTCCATAATAGCTCTCTTGATGGATTCAAAAGATCTTCTTGCTGCTTCAGTCCATTTGATTTTTGACCCCTTTTTCAACATGGAGGTAATGTGTTTTACAAGTTCTGCAAAATTTGGGATAGACCTCCTTACAAACTTTATCTTTCCCAGGAAGGACTGGATATCCTTTTTTGATCTCGGACAGACAAGGTTTGTATTGCTCTTACTCTTTCTGGGTCAATTCTAACACCTGTAGTAGACACAACATGTCCTAACAACTTGCCTTCTTCTGAAGCAAACTCTGACTTTTTAGGATTGACTGAAATCCCAAACCTTCTGCACTTCATAAACACTTTCTCCAAATGCTGCAAATGATCTTGATGGCTGCTGGAGCATACTGTTATATCATCTAGGTAGATAAGGACAAACTTATCCTTCTCTCCTACAAAGGCTATATCCATAGCTCTTTGAAAGGTGGCTCCAGCATTCATTAGCCCAAAAGGCATCTTGGAATACATAAAAGTGCCCCAAGGAGTGGTGAATGCAATCTTCTCTTAGTCATCTGGATGTACAACAACCTGATTATACACTGAAAATCCCTCTAGGAAACACATCACTTTGGCTCGCGAGACCTTCTGCAGCAAATGTTCCATCTTGGGTAGAGGATAATTGTCTTTATTAGAGCATTTGTTTAAGTTTTTGCAATAAACGCAAAGCCTGATTTCTCCACTTTTCTTCCTCACAACTACCAAGTTGGCTACCCATTTTGAATATCTGAGAGGGACTATGATTTTGGCAGCCAATAACTTCTTGATTTCCCTTTCAAATAGAGGAAGGAGCAAGGGATTTATGGGCCTCAGCTTCTGCTTAAAATGGGTGGTGTCTTTCTCTAAAGGGATTTTATGTTGGATGATATTTTTGTCATATGTTTTCAGGTCACTATATTCCCAGGCAAAAACATCAGCAAATTGCTTCAGTAAACTGCATTACACAGAACTTTGGGTGACAGACAGATGGGTGGATAGATTTATATACCTTGGATGCTCTGGACTCCCTATGTTATGCTTATATACTGGAGATTGATCTTCTTTTTGGGTAGCCTTATAAGGCACATCATTCTAGTCAAAAAGCTTTTCTAAGGGAACTAGACCTTTAGGTATTTGATTACTGGGCAGCTGGAAAATGCTATCTTTGCCAATTTTGTTTCTAAGCCGGGGCTGGGGATTATCCTCCAAGGCTTCATTCTCTTGGTCAGTTTGCATTTCAGAGAATTCATCAATGTCCTAAAGAAACCTATTTACCTCATCATCATCCTCAAAAACTTTCCAATGCTGGACATTATCAGGCAAGGATGGTCTATATTTCATCTGAACTTCATAAATTAGTCTGGGAGGCATGGGAGGGATAAACATGCTAGCAGACACAACAAGGGAATAATCAAGCTTATTCTTTACTCTAGGGATATATGAGATACAAAAAATATCAAAAGAATCTTTAAGTCTCCATACCTCATCTCTATATGCTTTCAGCCTTGGGTGCTTTGCTTAGAATGTTTGGTTCACTTGCTAAATGATGAGATCGACATCTCCAAACACCTTTATGTTTCTGATTCCTCTGTCTTTAGCTGCATTAAGACCCAATATCAGAGGCTCATACTCTGCTATATTGTTGGTGACTTGGAAAGCCAGCTTAAAAGACAGATGTGTCTTTTCTTGTTTTGGGGATATCAACACCACTCCTGCTCCTACAGTTTCCCTTGAACATGCTCCATCAAAGAAAATCTCCCAAACCTGAATTCCTTGCTCTCCCATGGCCTGGACCATTCGTTTCTTGAGCTGCATTGAGGCATTCTAGGATTCTTCTATTTGGAGAATTCATGCTCCAATGTCAGTGTCCATAGCGTAGATAGGATGATTGGAAGGATTCTTCTCATCACTAATGATTTATGCTAGTTGTGCCTCTCTATATAATCTCCTGCTTTCTCCCCCAAAGACTGGGACAATGGCATAAGATAAGTCATTTTGTAATGTCCCACCTAGTCTCTTAATCCATCCTCTGGACAGCAGCATGCCAAACTTGGGAGGGATATCTGCTACCACAATGTCCATCATCATGCTCTTCATGGGCAGCTGAGTTAGGGTAATGGCCAGGTCTTTGATCAATCCCAAACATTTCACCTTTCTTGAATCAAATGAGAATAAATCATGATAAGGTCTGGTAATATCAAGGCCTAACTCTTCCATGACAGCTTTGGGCATCAGATTGTGGCTGGCCCATGTGTCTAGCAGGAAATGGTGGAGGATTTTGTCATGAATGGTCAAGGAGACATAAAATGATGGGGAATTATCATTAGCAGGTTCATTCATTGGGCTACGGATGACTGCAAGCTTATCATCTTGCAAATTGACATAGTCAATAGAGGTTTGGGTGGATTTCAACTCAAGAGCATCAAGGACGGGCTTTCTAAAAACATCACTCTTTGCAAGTTCTATCAGAGGCACATATATTTTTAACTTTTGGACTTCTAATTCAAAGCTAAAAGGGGAAGGGACTTGTCAGGAACTCTTACCTCTTGAGCTGGTGCTTTGAGGATGACTGGGTCAGTTGTTGGCCTTTTCTGCTGATGTTTTGTGGGAATAGGAGCTCTTTGGATAGGATTCTCCTTGATATTGCTTGTTCTTGACCTCAAATTATATCTTTACTATTCATCAGTCTACAGAACAACCTTTGTATCCCACTCTTGACTGGTTTGGTCCTAGAGTAATGATTCTTCATAGGCAACCAATGTCAAGAAGGCAGCATTTCCCTTATCTTCCATGCAATGAATTTCATCCTCTTCTCCAAACTGCTCCTCCTCCATGACTACGTTTTGGAAAGGAGCCTTAACATTTTGTTCTTCACCAGATTCTTTACCTCTCTGAATGATTTGCAATTGTTCATTTGCTCTTCTGAATGAATTTGGGTTTCTTGGAGAAAATGTGTTTGGAAGCCTTGCCTTTTCAGAGCTCTGCTCAACCTTCAGCTTGGATATTTCAGCAGCCAATGACTCTATAATTTTAGTAATTTTGTCTAATTTAGGTTCTAAAGATGAAGCAGAGGAAGAAGAAGCCTCACCTCTCTGCCTCCTTCTATCAGCATGACCTTTGAGCTTTTCTGTAGCCATGATATTAGATTCCACCTCTAGGGCTGCATCCTGCATTTCAGCCAGAGTGGCACATCTTCTTTCTCTCAACAACAAGCAAAAATCAAAGTCAAATGCATTAGCATAAGTGAGTTTGGTAGAGGTGGGGGTAGGCTTTACTTCAGCTGGTATCTTACTATACATATGATTGAATCTTTTATTGAACTCAGACAATGATTCCCCATTTTCCCTCTTGAGGTTTCCAAACTCAGTATGGTAATATAGCAGGTCTTTTTTGTCTCCCCAATGCTTCAAAAATACATCATCTAATGCTTCAATGTCAGCTATAAACCTAGGGGCCAGTTCTCTGAACCATTTTCTAGCCTCTCCATTAAGGCTTTGGATGAATACTCTCATCCACACATCATCCTCACTGATATCTCGGTTATCAGCATAACTATAAAAAGACTCAAGGTGTTCTTCAACTATTACTCCCTCTGTACCAGTGAACTTCGGCATGCATTTCTGATACTCTCTTGCAATCATGGCATTCAAAGGAATAGGAAAGACCAAGGGTCCATACCTAGCAGCTATGATTCTTTCCATCTTTGTGGGTGCTTGTTGGCCTACCATGACTGGGATAGATGGAAGGATACTAGCAGATTGAATGGTAGGAAGCAATGAAATAGATGACAGGGACAAAGGAATATGATGGACTGTATGGGAGACTTTCTTTGGACTAAGACCCAAAGGGAAACTAAATGAATAAGGAGCTTTATGAATCTCTGAAGGTTTTTCTTCACTAACAATGGTAGGCTCTATATCTTCGAAGTGTACATGTTCAGTTACAAGCTTCTCTTGCAGAGATACATGAGATTGTTTAGACTTACCTGATCCTGATGCTCCATTCTGTGATGTTTTTCTTTGCTTAACAATCTTCTTAGGGTCAGGCACTGGGTCAGCTGGTGATTTCTGAGGATTTCTCTAAGTATGCCTCACAAATTGAGCCAGAACTGTAATGTGGAGTCGCCACTAGGTTGGTCCTCTAGTAGAGTCGCTAGATAGATGATTACAACTAGAAATGTGTCCAGACTTTGTGTATCATCAAAGATGGAACTGTGTCATTCGCCTAGGGAAGTTGAACTTCAATCTCCTCCCCCTAGCAACGGCGCCAATTATGTTAGGATTCCAAGAAACTCTCCTAAGTTGTCGCTCAGAGATGCCTGGTAACATATAAATTCAACTTATTGTTGCAAATGGATGAATGAAAGGAATGATTCTTGCCCAAGACAGATAACCACTTCTACTTTGCATGACTCCAGACATGCATGAACACCACCAGACTACAAGGCTTTAGACCACCAACTACTCACAGTTTTAAGATTGGGTGAATATGGAGAATACTAACCACACTAGTAGATGCACAAGACCATGTGATGGCCAGCTGCAACCAGTAATGAAGTTTGCAAATCTAATCTACCAATGCATAGACATGATGACAGCTCTCTGGCACTAGAAGAAGAGAAACCTGAATAACTCATTCAATGATACATACAAGACTTTAACACAGAAAGAGGATGACATATATTCTAATGCTAAACATCAAGAGTTCAGGAAAACAACAATATCGGGCACAACTTAGAAGAGGAGAGAAATGGAAAGTGAGGAATTAACAACAAAAGAATATTATATTAGCTGCAAATGAAGACGAGATGCTGCAAGTTTCAAAGTAGTTACAGTCTCCAGAAGTTGGACCTTACATCAAAATATCAACCGTCAAGCCTGATTACATCTTGTTTGTGGGTATATATAGAGCTTCATTACAAAGGCACTTGGCCATTCTAGGTATGGAGGGGTCATAATTGACCACCAACTACATTTAATTTCCTGATGGAGTCTCTGAGTGCGTTTACTTGCTTTGGTGGATGAATATGATCTTTACAGGTGCTCTGCTGTCCTTTTCGGTAGCTGAACTGTTCATAGCCATGAAATCCATAACTGCTAAATGTAGTTATCTGTTCACGCTCTGTCCTTTTCCTCCTCGGCCATACCATCTGTCAAATGTGATTGTTTAGGTGAAACTGCGACTAGTACTGGTGAGCCGATCGCCTTCGTCATTCAGGTGCATGGAGCGGTCAAGGGTCGTGGACTGTATGGTGAGTGGACGGGTTGGATGAAGGAGAGAAATCGACCATCGGATCAGGAGGATAAATGGCAGAGATGGCTTGGCAAGGGATATCAGAAGAAGCAGGAGTGGAATGAACGAGAGCTGTTGGATCTCGAGCGTACAGATCCAATGGTAATCGAGCAATGAAGGTGCGCGGTGGTTATCGAGTGAGAATGGAGGATTAAGCGGTAAGCGGTTTCGATCGCACTGCTGTAGGGCATGGGGCAGTAAAAGGACAGATGTGCACGATCCCATTCATCGCGTGACGTCTGGTGGTGGAGGAGAGAGGAAAACCACTCTCCATCGCGTGTTAACGTCCCGTCACTTCGTGGACACGAGGAGAGCGAATGCCGTCTGATAGTGGAGGAGACGATCGGATGGTGGGGAATCAATTGTGTAGATTTTTCATCAGACGCGACTGGGGGCTATTGGACCGGGAGGTGGAGATCGACGGTGGAGGTTATGGGAGAAGAGTTTGCGGAGGTGCAAGGTTGTATGGGGCGCAGTTTTATGAGGTTTTGGGTTTTAACACCCGGGGTTTAAGAAACAGGGGTGTTGTTGGCTTTTAGAAGAAAAGCGAAGGGAATGGAGATTACAGAGGGTAAGAAGGGCAAGAGAAACAACAAGGATGACCACTGTGTGCCTCCTTTGAGCGTGATTAATCCAACCATTCTAGTCCTTGTCCTTCAAGAACCGAAGTTATGTGGTAGAGCTAACAGGTACATTAAAATTTGTTTATATAAATTGCAAATGAAGCTAAATGTATATAGATAAAATAGAAGACATATTAGAAAGATATGAAATAAATTCTAAAATAGACATTAAAATGGAAATAAATACCTTCAAATTTAATATAAATTATCGTATTTCAGAAAAGAGAAAAAAACAAATTCTTAAAAGAATAATGGTTAAAGATATGTAATAAATTCTAAAAAAGACATTAAAATGGAAATAAATACTTTCAAATCTAATATGAATTATCGTATCTAAAGGAGAAAAACAAAAAATTTTCTAGGCTAAAAAAAATTGTTATTGGGTTAAAAAATTTTAGAAAGAAAAGTTCCCATAACTTTTTTATTGTATTTAATGATGTAGGTTCAAGATCTTGATTAACAACAAACACAACTCTTCATAAAATATCTAATACTATTTTCAATAAATAGGTTGCCACAAAAATCAAACATCTTGATGAACTAACTTAAAAAAATAGTTCAAATATTATTATACCATTTTAAAACCCTTAAATAGGGCATAATCCATAGCACCTACCAATGTAGCCATTTGAA
>APFE030771472.1:24694-58692 GCA_000404065.3 Pinus taeda
ATAAAATACAATAATTTAAATAAGTATATTTCAACAATCAATTATAAAAAAATGACTTTATGTACTCTCTAAATAGAAGTTATGAACAGATAAATTGTTAAGCCATAAATATAATGCATTACTATTAATGATAGTATGAACCATCATATTAATTTATATCTAGAGCATAATTATGATTGTCAATTTAATAAATACAAAAGCATACTAAAAATACACACTTTATCTAAAGACACATGTGACCAAGTTGAACCTAAATAACTCTTAAATGTCTAAATATTGTAACAATTTAGATACACCCCATATTATTATTCATATAATCTCATATATAGTTGACTTGGAAATTGTTATTATTAACACCTAGATGTAGTAGAAGTTATATTGTAGTTAATGTTATTGTTGGCAACATTTTCTAATAAATAATATAATCTTTATGAATTATATAATTGAAGGTTCCTGCCAATTGAGTTTAGATTGTGTTATTCGGTGAAATAATTGTTATCTTCCCCACTTAGGTTTAAGTCTCATAAGTTGACATGTTTAAGCTCTAGAATAGAGTAACTATATATTTCTCTTATATGAGTATATAATGTGGGGTTGGTCTAGTAGCAACAATCTCACTCTTTCCTTTGGGCCATGATGGAGGCCGATTTGATTCATTTAGGGAGTTCCAATCGACCATTGATAAGAGTGTATTATAGATAACCTAATTTTAGTTATCATAAGGTCAATATGAAGGGAATAAAATGGCATGATGTGAAGAATAATAACCTAAATCTAAAGGGAAATATATAAAACAAGATCTTGTATATGCATATTTATCTATTTAGGAAAGCTCACATCCTCCTTGAAACTCATGTACTCTCTTGAAAGTTTAATCTAATACAATATACTAAAGAGGACAAGCCACCATTTAAGCCACCATTAAATACCTAGTATGGTTTGATACTACCTTGCCATGAGTCAATACTAAAGAATTATTTCCTAACATGTTGTTTAATTTTAATGGGCTTGATAATATGTACTTGACATACCTAAGCATCATCACAAAAAAACGTTAGTTGAAAAGGTAGCAATGGGGTTAGAACAAATAATCTCATGTAAAAATGTTCTTTCATTCTTAAGGTACGTTCCTAATTTCTCAACTTTAGGATATTTTGAACTGCCATAAAGCTTGCCAAGTCAGTGCCATGTTATCCTTGGTACGAATGCACATGCATTCTTAAATGTGTGTACATCTTCTTAAGAGCATGAACACTTTCTTAAGAATTCACACACATTCTTAAGAACACACACATACTATTTTAGGGTGATATTAGAAAAGGACTAGGGCTTGTTGCTGACAAATTGCACTTATAGTAATGAGTTACTTTAGGTCCAGCAAACCTTCCTGGGGTCTTCCTAGATGAAGGTTGTGTAAATAAGGTGTGATACAATAAAAATAAATCAATCCTAGAAACACAAGAAAAATAACAGAAAAGGTGAATAAGGTTACCTTCCTATCATGAGGAATCAAACTCTATTTGATGCTACCAACTTATAGGATATCTCCCAAGGATACCAACTCCTACTCTTGCTTTTGATCTCTGCACACAAAAGAGAAAGAAAACCACTATTTTCCTTGCAACAAAAGATTAATGCATGCGTTCATATAAGGTCAAATCAAAACATGTAAACAACAAAAGAAGACATGAATGAGATGGGGAAAGCTTTATCAATTTGTATTACACCAATTGGAAATACATAGTTGAGTCTTCTGCAACCTCTATCCGAGGCACCTCCTCACATGAACTCACTAATACCTGGACTTGTTTATGCAAGCCTATCACAAAAGTATTTTAGAAACATTTCAACATTATAACAATTTTTCCTCTTTTTGTAATTTATGGAGATCTTGTTTATGTAAGTTTTTCTCAAGAGTGATGACATTGAATCAAGACACTTTCTTGACCGTGTCCAAGGTTTTGATCCTTATCCAATTTGAGTGATCAAACATGACCTGATAAAACATATCTATTCAAAACTTGTTCTCTTTTGCTCCAATCCAGTAGTAGAGGGGTGTTGTTATCCCTATGCTGCTCAAGTTACTATGACATGGGGCATTGTTGGTCCTAGTGTTGCTCAACTAAAACAATAAGGGAGCACTAAAACCTCCAATTTCACCTTTCTGGAGCCTTCCACAAATCACATTTTGACATAGTGACTTGGCAGGTGTTGTCCCCTTATATTGGACCCTATGGTGTGTATTTTTGAGCCCCAAAATATGCCTCATAATGTATGAGTTCAGAAGAGAAATTGATGGTTGAAATACATTACAATAATTAGACCAATGAGTGAGGTAGAGAGAGAGACCACAAGCAGAAGACTTGCAAAGCCTATGAAAGGTATAGTGAGATACATTAAGAATCACATCCTGTATGTATGCATACCCATGCTTGGTACTAAGAGAATAGAGAATGACTAAGCACACAACATACTACAAACTCAGTCATTAAGGACTAGTCATGATACAATATAGATCTCTAGCACAATAACTAGTAGTAGGGCTATGCACTGATGTAAGTGCCCCAAATGATGACCCTTAAATATTCTTGGTGGTATGACTCTACTACATGTGGATGAATGAGTTTATGTCAACCATGCAAGGAGACCATCAAATTATCGAGCATTGAGGTATCCCATTAACAAAAGAAAGGGAGAGAACTGATAATGAAAATTGTTCCCAAGGTACCTAGCATAGTCTACAGAGTGTAAATAAATTATCTAAGTTCGAGAAAACTAGAAAATAGGTCAACATGGGCCAATGATGAAAACCCATTATCAACTGCAAGGAAACCTGCCACTGAGGATTGCAACCTCCAAGGTACTAGGTTGTTTCTAAATATACATCCTAAATAAGGTGTTGAAGTTGATGCGAAGATATCCATTGAAGGAGGTCCTTCATGTATCCCCCATCAATCAATAAAAAATATCACCAAGGTAAGGTATTGTATAAAGAAACTAAAGAAATCATGCACAACTGACACAAGCATGGCTGACAAAAAAGGTACAATGATACTTATAGATGGTCAAATATGACTAAGAATTCCCTTTAACATATAATGGAATGACAAAATAGTGAACTTAGTATCATAGACTGAAGAATACAAAATAAACAAGATAGTGACACACGAGGCATCACCAAATCCCACAGAGTGGAAGGGTAACCAATCAGGTCATATATTGAATTAATAAAAGAGTGACTTGAGTCAAGATGATGGTGTGGCTATAAATCTAAGAAAATACTAATTGTAAGAGTATGAATCGAATAAGTGCCATGTTCAAGGGTGACATACAACTATGATGATACAATGAAAAATAGGACAAAGACTCCCCCGCTACCATTTTTGTATAGTGTATTTTCTTCATAGTTTAGGAGGCACAAAAGAGAAGACAAGTGAGCTTGATAGGTTCCCTTTTCATTCAATTTTAACAAGAATTAATAAGTGACAAAAGAATAATCATAATGGTTCATTTTTCATGAGTTTTTTAGATAGGTTGAAAAAGAGATAAAAGTACACTTATGTCCTTCTCACACTGTAATGATCTTGAGAAAGGAAAATAGATCACTCACCGAATTTAATCTTGACTAATGAGTAGGAAATGATGGAAAAAACTTGGGATTTTAATTTAGGCTTCACAAGCATGAAAATATTGCAAAAGAATATCAGTATTTTCATTTTTGAATGAGCATGAAAAGCATACCAAAAGGGATCTCATTCTAGAGAGATAAGTGGTATAATGGTATGCATCTTATTTTGAGGTTGGTGAAACTAACCTAAGCAAAGCATGCAGTAGTGATGAAGTGTTTAGCAATGGAAATCCACTCACTGTAGTGGTCTCTCTGAATCTTGATGATGGGTTACGAGATGGAGGCAAGGATGATGCAAAGGAAAGAGGTCAAGTACACATGCAAGGTTTGCGAACGAAATGAAGGAAATCATCCTTATAACATATTAGCAAGAAATTGACAACTGTGAGCATAATTGATCTTAGATAAACATGTAAAAATGTGGGAACCCCCTATAGGGAATGATGGCTAGAAATAATAGAAAAAGAGAAGCATGAGGCTTAATTTTGATGCCAGAGTGGGTAGTAAAGAGGATATTCAAACCTATGAATTATTACAACATGGGAACCAAAATAGACATTAGGTATTATTCTAGGGTGACCATGAAGGGCAAGCTCTACTACACAAGTTATGATATGCAAAGCACAGGGTTAATACACAACCTTGCGAGGTGGGCCCTAAGGAAAAGTGAAAAAGTGACAGAAAAAGTCATAATGTAGTGACAAGATTGATGATGCCTAGTCATATATGCAAGTTTTGACTTTATACCTCAAGAAGGCATGAATATTTGTGATTTTTTTTGAAAATATTATATACACATATACACGGCACCACACCTAGAGATCTTGGAACAATACCTTTTAGGTAGATCCCATTGCAAGGCACTATGAGATTATTCCCATCATAGTCAACAAGTACATATGCCCCCTTATTTATCATGTGTTTAATAATGTAAGTATTGATCCAAAGGTGTTTTAACTTTCTCTCACTATATTGATAATGTCACTAGATGTAGACCAAGACTAAATCACCTTTGGAAAAAAACAAGGTTGAATAGATTTTTCATACTCAATTTTGACTCATTTTTGGTGAGCTTCATTGGTGAGAAGAGAATCACAACATTGTTCATTAAGGTGAGCTAAATATAGTAGGTCTTCTTCCTTGGCCAAAGTTTTTGGGATAATTTTAATGGAATGTTTTAGTGATGGAATATTACATTCTATAGGAAACTGTTGATGGCCAAAAATGACCTCATCAACGTTTGGGAAGTCCGCCCAGTTAGAGCCCGAAATAAAACTCTTTTCCATTTAAATTGGTGGTTTGAACTAGTTCTATTGGGTCCAAGTACCCCCTCATCCTTCCGACTAACTTATGATGTATTTAATTATTCATCAACAAGAAGAGGTAATCATATTTTCTCTTTTGCTACTATCTTGCAATATTTCTTGAAATTTGGGAGGAAAGCGTTGTTTTTTCTGATGGGATGTCTGAATATAGTATAATTGTCTCTGCCTGTTATGGAATTTTACTTACTGAGATGGGAATCTATTTTGGGTCTAGGCACTGGAACTTAGTTCACATTTCTATCATGGATGATTTTGTCTATTCTCGTGTTTTTTCGATGTAGATGTTGGCCTTTAAGAGAAGGGGTCTCCTGCAAAAGGATACACCCGAATGGATTATATGTTTTATTTCTAGAAGGCTCATGGAGTCCTTGGTTGATGTGTTCAACCTATCTTGGCATACCTATCTCATAATTGTGGGAAAAAGTTTGGTTTATTTCCTTAATGCTTACAATTATATGGAATTCTGTTGTGGCATACCAACATGTTTCAATTCTTAGTGTGAACACCAGGACCTTAAGCTTGTCAAACTCCTTGAGATGGAGGTCTTGACTCTCCATTTCAAGGTATCATATTACTCTTTTAGTCTACATAATTGCAACATGGTGTGTCCTTCTTGTAGAGGCACCTTGGCAAGGGGAGGTCAAAGGAGGAACCTAACTGTTGGTAGGCAACATGGTGTGTCCTTCTTGTAGAGGCACCTTGGCAAGGGGAGGTCAAAGGAGGAACCTAACTGTTGGTCAGCAGAGGGGAGGCAACCTACCCCAATCACATCCAACTTGGGGTCAGGGCCGTACATATACTTCTATCCTCATTTGAGAATCTTTTCAGGCATATGAAACTAGCACACAGTCTCAAATCCACCAGTTAATCTTTGGCTGGGAAGTAGATTTAAACCAATGGGGAGCGTATATGGACTTGGATGTGGAGAAATGATGAGACCTGGTGTTAGATATTGGACATTCTAGAGGTCATTCCTCTAAATACTAACATACTATCTATCTCTACTCGTTGATGAAGAATATTGTGGCTAGAGGCTTGGCGACTCCTTCAACTGGCCCTTCCAAGACTGATCCCATACTTTAGGAAATTCATAAGTAATTTCAACTCATATAATTCTGGATTTAGCAACAGAATTCCCACCTTAGCCACATAGAGAAGCATATTCCAAGTCTCCCTCAAATGGAATTACCTAGTTCGATTGCGAAAGGACCAACACCTATGGAATCTTCTAGTGATTAGTATCATGCTTTGCATAGTTTGGATTTTAGTTTTTTCTCGGTATAGATGAAGGATTTGTAGATTTTGATATTATGTATTAGTTATCTAGATATTAGGCGAATTAAGGATGATCAGACATATATGTCTATGATAGACAATCTCAAATGATTTTGTTTTTGGATGGCTTATAACGCAGTAAGGTGGCCAACAAACCTAGTTTCCCCATGGGTAGGTGAAGGCCGCCTAACCATTTGAATATGGAAGTAACGTGCCTATTTTTTATTAAAATAAATGAAAAAAGTCATGCCAAATTTACAAAAAAAAAATCAAAGTTTTTATATATTTAGTACTATAGTTTATTAATTTATTTAATATTTAAAAATAATAAATTTAAAATCTTCTAAACTTCTATAAACTTTTCTTTTTTAAACTTATAATAGCAAGTATTTATATTTCCTAACATTTCTTCCTTAATGTTGACGTCTATCATGCTAATCATGTTTCTTAGTTATACAAATTTGGTTTCAAACATATTTTTGATTGCTTATCACTAAAATAAAATTATATTGTAACTTGGTAGCTTTACTTTTAACAATATATTCAATGTAATCAACATCAACCTCAACACATCTGATTTTTGTTTTAAAAATTGGATTGAATGGAATTGATATAGTACTTATGATTGACATAAAATATAGTAGTTATAGAATTTGGGATAAAACTAATTTCGAATATGACATTGAGAATCCACAATTATTCTTTTTTGACTTCTTTCATTGTTGGTCTATATGCTGCCTCACAAGAGGATAATAATGTTTTTGACTATTTTTTACAATTTGGTATAATAAATCTTAATTCATATTGAAAAATATAACCACTTATATAATTATTTTCATTGATATCATAGTTTGAATAATGTATCATATTAATTGACATCATCACTAAAATTTGAATCAATGTATCATATTGTTTAGGGGACAAAGTTCCCTTCAACAATTAGGGGTACTCTTGATTCAACTTTTGAATTACGCTCACGTTGTTTGGGATAGGAAATCCATCCAAATTCTAACTTAACAATGATTACCTAATATGAGGGGATGCTTATTGGATGCAAATAGAAAGACATCCAAATTATAACTTAACAACCATTACCTAAAATGAGGGGATGATTATTAGATGCAAATACAACATGTTGTATTTCTATATGTGCATGACACAAATTAATCTAACTTAGTGGTATTACTAATGACATAAATATTGGAAAAAGTTCATAACATACACATCACAACACCATTTCTCCTCTTCAAAAATAGCACCCGCAATTTATTTTCATTATAATTTTCAAAAGAATTCTCCAAGTTACAAAAGTAAAAAGTTGTTATTACAATTCCTCTTTAGTCTTATAAAAAGCTGTAGCTTATAATTGCTTATTGGGATGCCTTGACTCCCTGTTTGGCAACATTTTAACTTCCTTTATTTTGACCTTTTTCTAGAGACTATACAAGTCTTGAATTTTTATTTACAAATAATAATTACAATTAACCTTTATCTTTATCTTGGATATAAGTATCCCAAATTTCATGCTGGGAAGATATGCTTATGACATGCCTAAATATTCGGCACTTGAGAGTGATTTCATGTGATATTAGTCCCTTCGGCATGGGCTCCATTTCACTCTTCAAAGTGCTAAAAATGGAGTGAATTAAATTTATTTTATTGGAGATACCAATTGTAACACACCCAACCTTCTAAATCCATATTAGGGTTTTGGGGTGTAATTAGATTCGAACTTCATGTTACATTATAAATATGTAATTATTCAAAAATCCTCTTTCTTCCATCACCTCAAATCACATTTTTGATATCACCATCATCTCCAACTCTTGAGATATTTCCAACAATATCAAATTCATCTCAATCCTAACTCTATGCACAAAGTTATGCCCATTCAAAGTTTTCCCCCTTAAGGGCCACATCATCATTGGTACATGTCAATGTGGTTAACACATGGTTTTACTTGGCCATGTGGTGCCTCCGCACTAGCTCACATCCTCATCCCACGTGTTATACTAGACCTCGTCATATCAACAATTTTCCATATAACCACCTTGCCCATTTCCCTATGGGTCTATTATAACGAGTATGTCGATATAGTCTGTAACATAATATATCAAATAAGTCGACATAATGATTGGATGATATGGATATATACTTGGTATGGTTGATATGATGATATGGCCGATGTCTTCTAATATGCTTAATATAGCCACACAGATGATTGGGTTATTGAAAAATTTTGTTAGTACTAAAAATCACTACAAAACATTAATAAGCTAGTGGCCAAATCATCATGCCACCTCATGGATCACCACATGGCAAAGGATAACATGTACTCTTCCACACGACACCTACTAATTTGTGGCATGTTTCACTCACATTTTATTGGTTTGCATGCCCAAGAGTGCCAAATTTGGGTTACATGTTCCATACACATGGAATAACCACAACATCATCCATGACATCATTCCTTTGATTCTTCTGCTTACTCTGATACTCTAAGGCCATTAATTGGTAGGGTTGGTAAATAGAATTAACATAGTCATATTACAATTCCTCGCTCAAGGACGCGGTGTATTGGGGTATTGACAAATCTCTACAACAAATTGTTTTTTGCAAACTCTCTTGGGCTAGCATTCCATTATTCCCTTCGTTTGGGATAGCTCCGAGTCCTAGATCCTCTTGGGTCATGTGAACAAAAGTTGTGGCTGAGACTTACAAAACTCTAAATTTCTAAAAACATCAGTGTTGAAGGGCATTTAACTATGTTTGATCAAATTTCCTTAGTTGTTCCCAAACCAATCCATTCACCACCTTTCACCAAGCAGCTTTAGGCCCCCTCTTATTGATTCCTTATACGATAGGGAGGTCACAACCTAGCCCATCTTTGTAGTCAAATAGATCCTTAAGGTCCTATTATCATACATGTTTCTCTTCACCATAGATTATAATAATAATACATAGTGACTACTTCCATGAAGTAGCACTTAGATATAAATAAGACAATCCTTCTCAATTCTTAGATATACTGCACATCGTAATCACATATAACATTAGTAAAGGTTTATGCTTGCATACATAATTCATACTCATAAAAATATTGCAAATAAACATTCAAACAAGTTAAGATGGACCTCAGCTCTCTATTCATGCCCATTTCAATATAACATTCAATATGAATATATGTAATAGCCTTAAGGTCACTAAATGCAATAAATTTGGCATGCTATATAAATGTGAAATATTGAATGAAATTTACAATTCATTTAAAAGATAGAAATACACTTATATGTTCTACTTAATTCTCTTCGAAACTAAATAGTTTTCCACTATCCACCCAAATATAGGCACAACCAACCTACAAATTTCTTGTAGCTAGCCACCCTCAAGCTAAATTCGATGTCTAAAGGATACTTCACTCAAGGTATTTTACCAAATGTCAATTTGTTAGGGCCCAATTCTAACCCCTTTATTTATGTAATAGGGTCAAGTCATAGTTATAGTTAGTTAAAGAGTCAATAAAGCCCATATTAATAATTGTAAGTGGTTGACTCACATTTAAAGAACGGACCGTAGTTAGTTGCAATTGGGCCATGGTATTAGATAGATGGTATTAATAAGAACCATGGTACTGACCCATGGTATTGCATGTACAAATCCTATATAAAGGATAGAGACTCCCCTCAAGGAGCGTCGTGTCTTATTTTGTTATTGAGCCCAACTCTATCGGAGGTTGCCCCCTCGAAGAGGCAAGTGAACATTGCTTTCCTTTTTGAATAATAAAATACACACTGTTATTTCTTATTGTTCTATGTTTTGGGTATATTTCTTCACATATTTGGTATTCTAGTATCTTATTGTAGGTAAAGAGCATAACAAGTGGTATCAGAGCACTTTCCAAGGCCGGTGGGATCTCCATTTTTAGAAGAATTTTTTTTTTGGCTAGACACGTGTTCCAACGTCTTTAAACCACGGGATCTGTCGTTAAGTGCATAAACCTGCGCATTTGGGGAGGCATGCATGCAGGAAATACAAGAGGTGGTCATGCTTGTTGGACTCCGTTGTAACCCCTGTGGGTACCCCTTTGAGTAGTAGCGCATTAGACAAAACCGTGGACGGATTGTCTTCCAAGTACCCTCTGGGTATATTGGAAGCCCTCTAGGCTCTCTTGAAACCTCGCCATAGATAAACCGTTGGCCGTCTTGCTGCTACAGTACACCGAGAACAACACTTGGGGAGATTACTCGTGCATACGGTAAGGTAGTTGGGTTGTACGGCTAAGGGTACGATTGATCCTCCTTGGTTAGTGCCCTGAAAGATTGGGCCGAGTACTACTATTAGACCCTGATGTATATTGCGATTTGTAGCACCTGACACTCCTTGAGACCGTAGTTCCATTGTCTCTCCTTAGATCACGCATCATCTTTGCCAGATCAGATCTAGTAGGTTGGGTTCTGTCGTAGCTGCAACAATCAGATCCGCCATTTAGATCTAGTAGGTTGGGTTTTGTAGCAGTCACAACAATCAGATCCGCCATTCAGATCTAGCAGTAGGGGTTTGATCACTGCCACATTCCTAATCATACTCTATAGTTGAGGGTTTCGCCGATAGATCTGACTATTTGTGTGGCTCCTATACCTGGGTGTGATTCTCGTAGGACATTGGGCAAAATTAAATTTTCTGGGAATCGGCTAATACAGTATTCCTAAGCAAGGAGTAAAACTCCTTTCGAAGTAAAACTCCTTTCGGATGCTTATAGGAGACTTAGCCCATAAGAATCAGGTCGACGGGCTGAGCAAGGTGGTACCATTCACTTGTCAGCATCAAAAATTTTGGGTGGTCCTATTTTTTTTCTGGAACGACAAGTGCACTGAATCTGTGCATGGTACGAACCCGAGCTCAAGCTTTGGCCAATGAAAAGATAGACACCCTTGAACACAAATTGGAGGCATTAATGAAGTAGATCTAGACCTTACAGGACACAATCACAAAGGACAAGTCGGGGGAACAATCAGAGGCATATGATTTTAATGAAAACCTTGAGGACAAGTCTAGCCATTCTCTGCACTTCTATGGAAACCACCAACAGTCCCAGCCTCAACCACCCAAGCTGGACATGTATAAATTTGATGGCTCTCATCTAGCCACATGGGTAGCACAAATGGAGCAATATTTCACATTGAATCACGTCAGAGATGATGCGACTAAGCTAAGTGTGGGAAGCCTATACTTGGACCAAGAAAGATGGCAATAGTGGTAGTGACATCAACGCTGCTATGGAAGGCTAGTGACTTGGTCAATATTCTCAAAAGCCCTTTGTGATCACTTTCACCATGAATCTAACTTTTTGGGTTGTCTTACTAAGCTCCGACAGATAGGCACAGTGTAAGAATATATTAAAGCCTTTGAAGAATTAGCCTTCTGTACAGGAGGTCTAGGAGATTAATTCTATTTGGAATGTTTTGTCAGTGGCCTCAAAGATGCCATACAAGCCCACGTCTGACTGCAACACCCAATCTCATGGTTGGTAGCTTGCACGATAGCTCGTGAAGTAGAGCGCACATTAGCGGCCTAGTTGACTCGTCCAAATTTCATAGCCAAGGGTCACCCCACCCAAGTTCCGAGCACTACCCAAACACTTAAGGTTCAAAAGGTGTCACCAATGGAAATGGTGGAAAGAAGAAAGCAAGGATTGTGTTACTACTGTGATGAGAAATACTCCTCGCGGCATAAATGCAAGGAACCCAAATTCTTTCAAATTGATGCTACTAATCATAGTTCATCTGAGGAAGCCCCACCATTTGAGGGACCAGAGTAGGAAGATGAGGACAACCAACCGAACAATGAGCTCCTAGCTACACCTGAAGAACCACTTATCTCGCTTCATGCTTTGGTAGGGATTTCTTCTCCCCAAACTCTCAAAATCAGAGGTTTTATGAAGCATCGCCCTGTAGTAGTCTTGATTGATAATGGCAGTACGCATAACTTTATCCATCAAAGAGTCGTTGAAGCAGTGCATTATTTTGTCAGAGTAGTCTCTAATTTCCAGGTCCAGATTGTTGATATGGGGACAATGAAATGTGAAGGCTGCTGTGAAAATGTCAAACTTCAAATGGGGGATTATCACCTAAAGACCCACATGTTTGCCATCAACATGGATGGGTGTGACATTGTCTTGGGCGCTAAATGGCTCCGCACACTCGGCCCAATCACAATGGATTTCTAGGAGTTATATATGAGCTTTAAGCAGAATAACCACACACATACCCTCCACGGACTCCAAGCAGGTGCTCCCTCTATCATCAGCTCACATAGGATGGAAAAATTGTTAAAAATTGGGCCACCATGGAGTTATAGCCCAATTTAAAGCCATCCAGGCCTTTGAACCCACTTCTCTTCATATTCATCTTGAGATGGAACAGGTCTTAACCAACCATCTACCGATCTTTTAAAAGCCTCATGAGCTTCCACCCTCGAGAGGGGAACATGATCATAGCATTACTTTGGTCGCAGGGGCACATCCACCAAATGTGTGCCCATATATATATCCTTCCGCTGAAAAGAATAAAATTGAAAAAATCATTAAGGAACTCCTAGAAGCAAGTGTCATTCGTCCTAGCATTAGTCATTATTCATTGCCTGTGGTCATGGTGCTCAAGAAAGATGGGGAATGGCATATGTGTCTAGACTTCAGGGTCCTCAACAAGCAGACAGTCAAAGATAAATTTCCCATCTCGGTTGTTGATGATTTGCTGGATGAACTAAATGGGGCTCAATTCTTTACTAAGCTCAACCCTCGCTTGGGCTATCACCAAATTTGCACGGAAGAAGTATACATTCCAAAGACTGCTTTCCGAACTCATGAAGGCCATTATGAATTCCTGGTCATGCCATTTGGTCTCTATAATGCCCCATCCACTTTTGAAAGCCTCATGAATCATCTGCTCAAACCATATCTCGGAAAAATTTTCCTTGTTTTATTTGATGACATCCTCATCTATAGCCTCACCTGGGAAAAACATCTTCAGCATGTAGATTTGCTCTTGCAACTACTTCAGAAGCATAAATTATTTGCCAAGACATCCAAGTGCTCTTTTGGCATGGAAAAAGTTTAGTATTTGGGCCACATTATGGGGCGTGAAGGTGTCAGGGTGGATCCCAAAAAGATCGAGGCACTGCAGGATTGGCCTCAACCAAAGAACATGAAGAGTTTGAGAGGATTTTTGGGTCTCACTGGCTACTATCACAAATTTGTCTGCAATTATGGTTTCATTGCTAGACCCCTCACTCAACTTCTCAAGAAAAATTCATTCCTCTAGAATGATGAAGTGCAACAGGGATTTATAGCTCTCAAACATGCCATGTGTGCCACTCCCATATTGCCACTACCCAACTTCACCAAATCTTTTGTGATTGAATGTGATGCTTTAGGTACGAGTGTTGGGGTTGTGTTAATGTAGGAAGGTCGACCCTTGGCCTTCACTAGCCAACAACTAAGTGGGACAAATCTGGGACAATCTACCTATGAGAAGGAGATGATGGCCATCTTACATGCAGTGGATACCTGGCGACCATACTTATTGGAGTGGCGTTTCCAAATCCCCACATACCATCAAAGCCATCAATATTTTTTGGAGCAATGCCTATCCTCACCACAACAAAATAAATGGCTAGCCAAAATGTTGGGATATGATTATGAGATAATTTACAAGAAAGGGAGCTAAAATGTCATAGTAGATGCTTTATCATGCCAATTTGAGGAAGAAAGCACCATGCTAGCAATCTCTTTTCCCATTCCAGAGTGGATTGAAGAGGCTCACAAGGAATGGTTTTCACATCCTTTGCTCTCCCAACTCATTAATAAATTGCAGGCGGATCCAAATTCCACATCGAGCTACTCTTGGCAGGATGAGATTCTTTGCTACAAGGACAAAGTAGTGATATCACCAACATCCACCCTCAAAAGTTGCATTTTGGTGGAGTTGCACTCATCTCCCACTATAGGCCATTCCAACTTTCAAAAGACTTATGCTCACACTCGACGTTCATTATTTTGGACAGGCATGAAAAATGACATTCTTAATTTTGTAGTTGAGTGTGATGTGTGTCAGTGCCACAAAGGAGAAATAGTCCAGGCACATTACAGCCATTTCCCATCCCGGCCTCAATATAGACGGAGGTTTCTATGGATTTCATTACAGTTCTTCCGAAGTTAGGCAATAAGTCAGTCATCATGGTGGTTGTGGACAAACTTTCTAAGTATGCTCATTTTTGCACCCTACCCCACCCTTTTACACCATCTTTGGTGGCTCAATCTTTCATGGACCAAATCTTCAAATTGCATGGCATGCGCACTTCCCTTGCGTCTGATTGTGACCCGATCTTCACTAGTAACTTTTGGTAGGAACTCTTCAGGCTACAAGGTACCCAACTAAAACTTAGTACTTCCTATCATACCTAAATTGATGGTCAAAGTGAAGCAGTCAACAAATGTTTGGAGACCTACCTCAAGTGTTTCACTTCAGAAAAGCAACATCTATGGGTATAGTGGTTACCTCTAGCCGAATGGTGGTATAATAATAACTATCATACCACCACCAAAATGACTCGATATGAACTAGTTTATGGTCAACTCCCTCCTTCACCTACTTCTTATATCCAGGGATGCTCGAAGGTACAAGAAGTGGATCAACTCCTACAGAACCACGCAACCATGCTGGCCCACCTCAAAGAGAATCTCCATCAAGCTCAAAATCGCATGAAGCAACAGGCAGACCAACATCGTTCAAAGCGCAAATTTCAAGAAGGGGATTAGGTATCCTTGAGGCTACAACCATATAAGCAAACATCACTCAAAGACAAGGGTTGTCAAAAAGTATCCCCAAAATTCTACGAACCGTATCAAATACTTCATCACATCGGAGAAGTAGCCTACAAGCTAGCATTGCCACCCACTGCAAAAATCCATCTCGCATTCCATGTCTCATGCCTCAAGAAAGTGGTTGGGAACCATTGCAGAATTCAAACTAGTCTACCAGAATTGGATGAAGAAGGTTCAATCTGGCTCCAACCGGAATAGCTTCTTGACACGCGAGAAAGGCACCTGTGTGGCCGCACGATCAAGTAAGTCCTCATCAAGTGGAAAGACACCTCTCCAGAAGATGCGACGTGGGAACCAACCACTGTTCTTCAACATTTTCAGCAGCTTTAGCCTTGAGGACAAGGCTATTTTTATGGGGGAGGGCATGTTAGGGTCCAAACCTAACCCCCTTATTTATGTAATAGGGTCGAGTTATAGTTATAGTTAGTTAAAGAGTCAATAAATCCCATATTAATAATTGTAAGTGGTTGACCCGCATTTAAATAAGGGACCACAGTTAGTTGCAATTGGGCCATGGTATTAGACAGACGGTATTAATAAGAGCCATGGTACTAATCCATGGTATTGCATGTACAAATCCTATATAAAGGATAGGGACTCCCCTCAAGGAGCATCGTGTCTTATTTTGTGATTGAGCCCAACTCTATTGGAGGTTGCCCCCTCGAAGAGGCAAGTGAACATTGCTTTCCCTTCTGAATAATAAAATACATTCTATTATTTCTTATTGTTTTGTGTTCTGGGTATATTTCTTCACATATTTGGTATTCTCGTATCTTATCATAGGTTAAGAGCATAACACAATTCAAGGATAGAGAATGAAGTCTAATCACCTTCATTGGTTCAGAAACATGGATGCCACCTCTCAAGAATTGAGTTTGGGCTTGAATACACAACAAAATATGGCCATTAAGGGTTGGCACAACACAATTGGAGACCTATTCACTGCTTCCTATAGTTCCCTTGATGATCGTCCCTGTTTTCAGTGCTTCACATGTACAAACACAACCAAATACTAGAGCTCTTCTTAGTTAAGCCAAATTAGGTGGAGGGCTCTCTTGCTAGTTTCCTTAGTTATCATAATTTAAGTTTGGACATCGTGATCCAGTTTCTAAACACAATTTTACATGGTTATAAGGTTATATATTCACAATGGTTTTTCATTTTCACATAATTTAAGTCTATGTTCTTTTCCTTGGTCCAAATCATTACAATCCTCCAACTCTACTATGCATGACTAACTTCAAAAACTGATATTTATTTCTCCTCATGAGAATTGCTTCATGTGGGATGGGTCCCATTCATATGATGTAGAGTCAACTGAGATTTTTCCATCAAGTAATTAGCCCATGCTTGGGATGGTATAGTACTAACTACCCATCCTCTCATAATTACTTGAGCAATCAGTAGTTCAATAAGAGCATTAAGGGTCAACACAAGTTAAGAAACTACATGTATTTGTACTTGCAAACTCTTCCTCTTCTATTACTAGTGTTCATAGAAGTTATGTGAGATGCATGGTTATGGTTTTTGTTCTCAAGAGTAGAACGTTGTCAATATATTCCTCTACTCAACCCAAAAAAAAATGATAAAAATATTCTTATTATCTTTAATAAATTAAAAGAAACAATATTTATATTTATTAATTATTGTTAATAATGACATTGCCAAATTATTAATCTTCAACTCCGGCTTTCTAATTTTGTTTTAAGGAAAGAAAAATGACAAGCGTGCTAAATATTTGATATCAACTCTCTGTTATTTTATAGATGGATTTTCTGGCTATTGACGACAATTGAGGATTGTTGTAAATGTGTGATTTTTAGTGTGAAAGCTGTGGCAGTGTACCTCCACGCACCTATGAAACTTAGGTTAATGGAAAGTAATTTAGTTATCTGATTTTATTTTAACTTTAATGACTGAAAAATGGAGGATCAACATTGAAGAAAGAAGTTGATTGGTTTGCAATAAATTTTTAGCGGCGATAATCAACATAGTATAGATGTATACAGAAATTACATTCGGTGAAAGGAGCGGAGCTGCCGAGCAGAGGTGTGCTACTAATAACATCCTACCAGAGACTGCAGCGGAGAATGGATTTCCTATAATCATCCTACAGGTGCGTATATTTTTGTCAGGGCAGCCTTTAGAACCAATCCATGTCATCTAGACCACCTCCATGACACGTTTCTGCATTCCTGAAACGTTCCCCATGCATGCATGACATTGTCATGTTTTCTTTTCCATTCACAAACGCTGACACCTGTTTTGAAGGAGTCTTCATGCGTGTTTCTCTTTGTGACACGTTCATTCCTCCCGTATATCAGCTAATTCATTGCCGAAATTTTAAGCCTAAAGTGTCTTAAGGGACAAATTTTTCTGGTAAGCTTTTTTCTTCCCCCCTGTGCGACTCGTTTGCGCAGTGGCAATTTTTCTTCATCGTTTCTGGAAGGAGCTTTATACCTGAGGGCCTCAGTTATCTTTGAACCTTTCCCCTGGCTTTCTATTGCTCTGGTCTTCGCTCTCTGGTCATGTTATGTTTGGCTTTTCAGCACCCTACGCTCGGCATACTTGCGGCTCCAGGTCAGTACTTCGACTTTCTTTGTTTTTCATAAAGATCTGTGTCTAGAAGGATTTTATGAAAATGGTTAAAATTGTTGTTTCTGTGATATCAGCCTGAAGGCGAATCTCTAGTTTCTGTTATAAAAAGAATGATTTAGTCCTAGAAGGGTCTGTATGTTTAGTTCTCTGGCAAAACTTGAATTCACATGTCGGGACCAGCAAAACCAGACTGGTCATGGGTATCTGTTTTCCAAGCTAAAAAATTATGTTGTCATAATCAAACCATGCTTAGATATACGGTTCAAGTTACGTTCCTGGTGGTGTGTTTGTGAGTTTTTATGTTGTTGCATTGTATGCCCTGAGGTTACATCTTGAGGGGATCATCCCTTTCCTCCCTAACATCCCCATGTAGGAAAGGTCTATGGAGGACTGGTTGAAGCTCTGGCATTCTTTTGACATTGTTGTTTCTCTGGTTTTCCTGGGTGCCAGAAATCAGTTTGGAGTACCAGATTTTCCTTCTGATCACATTCTTGATCCTCAGGACTGTCTCGGGCAAAGTTTTCTTAATTCAAATCCTATGAGATCCAGAGTCAATCAATTTTCAAAGGACGAGACCAGATATCCGGGAAAATGAAATGCCGCCATTTTTCAAAAACTCCTCTCTGCCTGCCAGATACTAGCTCATGATAATGTCATCCTCACTCAAAATCGGAAGCTAGCTGGCCTTCTGATCACTTCCCTCTTCTTGGAAAGGGCACCCCTTTATTCTTGAGACTTCTTCGTGACAGTCCTTTTGTCAGAAAGCCTCGTTTTGCTCCTTTTGATCCTATCTTCTCTGGGTATTATATTCAAAATGCGATTGTCCACTCATGTTATAGCCTTAATTACCTTATCCGTAAATATCCTTTTTTGGATTTATCGGTACTTCTGAGTTTAAGATAGTAGGTGGACTCTTTAAAATGGACCTTGCATCTGAATCATCAGCCATGGAGGCCATGGTCCACACGGCCATTCAGGTAGAATCCTTCCAGGGAACTGCCAGGTTGTCCAACGAATGGCATTCCACGATGGATGATATGTTTATCTGGCCATCGCAACCCTATGATGACAGGATGGAAAAGATTGGACAAAGGAAAAACCTTTTCGTGAAGTCAGTCAAACAAATGTTTTTCAAAAATAAAAGGTTTACAACGAGCCCGCGACCTATTCTAAAAATATTCTGAAGCCTGTCAAAACTATCCCCCCGCCCGTGGCAATCAAGCTTGATAATGTCTATCTATCTGACCGCATAGAAAGCCTCCAAGATTGTGCCCTGGTTGGCTGATGGCACTTCCCAGAGATGGATGATTCCACGATGAGAACCTGGCTCGAATGACAATGGAAACCTCTGATAGGATATGTTCTTATCATGGCCAGAATGTTGAAGGATTGGTATTGCTTTAATTTCCTGAGTATTAGCGATCTAGAAACCATTAAGAATAGGCCATGGGTGTATGGAAGGAGTTTCCTGGTGCTACGTAAGTGGTATATGGGTTATAACCCATTGAAGAATACTCCTACTAATAGTTTGATATGGGTCAAGCTACCTGGGCTACCCCTGGAGTTATGGTCAAAGGAAACCTTGACGGAGATAGGAAATGCCATTGGAAGATGTGTTTGTGTTGATCCTAGATCTTTGGGAGAAAAAGATAAGCGTGTGGCTTGGATTCTCATAGAAAAAGCTTACAGAGGGGGTTTCCCAGACCACATCGAGATTTTTTGGAGGGAGCTGAAAATAAATCAGAGGCTAGACTTTTGGGGAGTACCCTTCAGATGCTCAACATGCCATCGGACAGGACATTTAATCAAGAATTGCACTTGTCATCCTGTCTTAAAAACTCGAAAGCATCATGGTTTTCCCTGTTTTGTAGCAAATATTTATAGGAGAAAGTCCCCATCCCCAGGGCTAGAGAAGTTATCAGCTTCAAAACGCCTGTCTCCATCGGAGTCAGATGATCAGCGAAGGGTTAGTAATCTTGAAATCCAGAAGCAAACTCCACCTCCCCTCAAGATCCCAAATCCGCTGGATATTATCTCTCCTTCAATGCCTCCTCTAGAACTGGCCTCTAACCATGAAATCCCTCTTCCTCGCCCGGTCCCCCAATCCTTTAAAGATTCCATCAGAGAGACCCACATTACCATCATCCCATCTTCCTCCCTGTCTCCAAAAAAGAATAATACTCCATCTGGAAAAGGAAAAGAACCTATGGGTATGGCTACCCCTTTAAACTCCCCAATTTCCTTGCCCACAAACTCTATTGGCAGCGACTTGGATTACCTTCCGAACAAGAAATTGCTGGAACTGAGACCCCTCACTATTCACAAGTCGGGGAAACAATCTTCTCCTCAAATTAGCCCAAATTCTGCAAAAAATATTACTGTGAGAAGAAAAAATAACAGGGGCAGTAGAAATTTCAGGGGGAGGGTTGATGGAGCAGGCAAGGGAGTCCGTAATCTCTCTCTTATAGATGTCCCTATCATGGATATGACTGAAGAAAGGCCTCTTAGAGCAAGCATGGCTGAAAAGGGTCCCAAATGACATTAATCATATCCATGAATGTAAGAGGTCTAGGGGTAGACCAAAAATTCTTGGCCCTAAAGAATATTTTCCTCTCAGCAAGTCCTAAAATCATATTAATCCAAGAGACCATGCATAGCACTACTATGTCAATTTCCTATTTCAGGAAAATGTTTCCCTCCTGGCATATTACCACTTCGGAAGCTAATGGCCTTTCTGGAGGCCTAACAGTTTTATGAGATCCATTTTGGATCAGAGCAAAGGCATATAGGTGTTTGGTAGGCATTCTAATCTCAGCTCAAATCAGGGGAAATGACTGTCCGATCAACATTCTAAACATTTATGCTCCTTATAAAAACAGATCGCCATTCTGGGAGAAATTATTTTCTTCAGAAATCTTTGACATTGAATATTTGATGATTGCAGGAGACCTAAATGTAACATTAAACTTGGATGAAACATGGGGTATCAGCAGGAAGAAGGATCCCATTCCATACCACATCAAATATGAGCTCCTAAGCAGGAATATTGTTGATATAAACCCGCCCAAAATGCTCCCGACTTGGGAAAACGGAAGGATCAATGAGGCCTATATAGCCAAACGACTCGACAGATTTATCCTACATGCTAGTATAATTGATAGAATGGGCATTCCGTTCTCAACATTGAGAATGTGTTCATATCAAATCATAGACCGATACTTTTAGGCTAGAGAGAAAAGGGGTTTAGAAAGGGCTATTCATTCAAATTTAATAGGACATGGTTGGAAGACCCGGTTTTCAATGATCTTATTATAAGAACCTGGAAAGAGCTGTCAAAAACGCAAAATATTCCTCCTTTTTTGACTTTCGGAGACAAGCTGGATGCCATAAGAAAGGTGGTAACAGAATGGTAATTTAAGAAAAGGCGAATGAATAGAACAACTCCTCAGGAGATCCCAAACGAATTGGATAGCGCTGTGGGAATCCTGGCTTCTCATCTCCTCACTTTCAAAATGAGATGCCGAATAAAGGAACTTCAAAATAAAAAACTAAAAATCTTAGAACAGGAGGAAGCCTTTTGGAGATTAAAAAGTAGGGCAATCTGGCTTAAGGAGGGGGAGAAGAACACAAAATTTTTTCACAAATTTGCTAGTTCCAGGTGTGAAAAAAATTCTATATGGAAAATAAGTGATGGAAGAGGAGGTTTATAGAAAATAAGTGATGGAAGAGGAGGTTTCTTATACTCTCAATAGGACATTTCAAATGAGGCCGTAAGATATTTTGAAAATCAGTATAAGAGAACTGAGGACTACAAGTTCCAGGACATATTATGGGGCATTAATTTATTTCCACAAATGTTTGATGATGATCTAAATGATAAAATTTTCTAGCCGGTAATTGAGGCGGAACTGCTACAAACAATGAAATATTTTAAAAGGGATAAGTGTCCAGGCCCAGATGGCTGGACGATAGAATTCTTCATCCACTTTTTTGATATTTTAAAAACTGATCTGTTAAGGATGGTAGAAGGATCTAGGATATCAGGCAGCATCAACCAGAAAACTTCCTCCACCCATATAACACTCATTCCAAAGAAAGGAGAAGCAGAATCCTTCCAAGATTATAGACCGATATCCCTTTGTAAAATTTATTTCAAAATCATTTCGAAAATTATTGCGGAAAGAATCAAAGATACTCTTTCAAGGTTCTTAACAAAGGATCAACACGGTTTCTTAAAGGGAAGAAATATCCTGGGCATAGTTGCAAAGACATAAGAAAGTCTGTTTGCCATGCATACAAAAAAAATTGATGCTATCATCTTCAAGATCAATCTCCGAAAGGCATACGACTGCCTGGAGTGGGGCTTCATAAGGTGTTTACTTGCAAAGATTGGATTAAGGACCAACATTATTAACTGGATCATGGCATGTGTTGAGAAGGTGAATTATGCTATCATTGTAAACGGGATTCCATCTTATTATTTCCTAGCTGCTAGAGGGCTTCGCCAAGGCTACCCCCTATCGCCCCTTTTATTCATCTTGGTAATGAATTCGCTAAGTCTCCACATCAATAAGGCAGTAAAGGAAAACAGGTGTCGACCACTGAAAATATGCAGGAACAATTCCATCTCGCATAACTTATTTGTAGATGATATTCTTATGTTTGGTATGTTGTGTAGGCTAACCTGGTTATGTTTTTAAGACATCCTTAAAAACTTCCAAAGAGCTATAGGACTGCAAATTAACAAATCAAAGTCAGTAATCAATCATAATGACACTAATGAGGAAGCAGTGAAATGGTTATCTTCACTTTTTGGAATAGAGGTGAAATCCATAAAGCATGGAATAACATACTTGGGTTTCCAGCTAAAGACAAACAGATATTCAAAGATCGACTAGCACTGGATTTTAGAAAGATACTACAAAAAGATATCTGTTTGGGAATACAGGTGCTTATCATTGGCAGAAAGAGTGACTTTGGCTCAATCGATTTTAACTCAACTCGCAGTATACTGGGCTCATTTATTCTTTCCACCTGCAAGCATCATTAAAAAAATGAATAAGCTAACTACGAGTTTTATATGGGGAGGCCAATAAAAAAAAAGGAAATTTCACCTCTCCAAATTATCTGATATCTCTTTGCCAAAGAGCATGGGGGGATGGGGTCTGCTGGACTTGCGGACTTTTGGAAAGGCACTTCTATGTAATTCTTTGTGGAGAGGGATTTATGGAGAAGGACCATGGAGTAACTCAATTCAAAAGAAATACATGCGCAACAAGGATATTTCACACTGGTACAGAGTGGGAAAAATAGGTTCCTCTTATGGGTCACCGATATGGTTGAGCTTCGGCAAGATAAAAAGTTATTTTTTGAATAATTTAACATGGAACTTCCAATATGGTAGCAAAATCCTTATTGGAGTTGACCATTTTCTGAGCGGGGTCGAAGAGATCTTGGTGCTTGAAACTTTAATAAATTTCTTCCACAGAAAGGGCTTTTTCTATTGGGACAGTTTGATTTCAGATTGGCAGGGATCAATTCCTTTATGGAGAGAGGTAGTAAATATGGGGATGCCAGATTCTATAGCCCGACAATTTGAGATCATCAGGACAAGCCTGAGAAACTGCGGCATATTCCACTCATCAGAATCTAATTGTCTTATATGGAAGAGTTCAAAAGGTATTAACCTGGTTCGTGTGAAGGATATTTATCAGAATATGTGTGGTCTAAAGGATGCGCCCCCCAATCCTATTTTCCTAATTGTCTTCTGGAAATCAGAATCCTTTCCAAAATGATTTGTTTTTCATGGTTGACCTTCCACAACAAAAAATTATCTTGGGAAAACCTAAAAAAGCGGGGATGGCATGGGCCAAGTATCTGTTTAATATGCAAATCAGATGAGGAAGACAACTGCCAAATGTTTTTAAATTTCCAAAGAACTCAGCAACTATGGCAATCTTTGGAAATTTTGTATGGAATCCCTCATATTCACATGCTTCCACAAAAGAAGCGTTTCTGTGGTGGAGTGGACAGAAGGATTCATGGAGGCTAATAATTATTATCACCATCTAGAGCACTTGGAAATGGAGAAACAATGTTATTTTCAATGACAGAAAAGTGCCTTTCTTGGAAATTTTATCTAATATTGTATCAATCTATGACTCTTTGCCGGAAAAGCCTCATAACCAAAAAAAAGAGGATCAAAAAGAATATGTACAGACTCACTCAAGTTTTCCAAGAGCGTATTTTGATGGAGTTGAGTAGAAGGGTTCTTGTGGTTGCAGAGTGCACATAATAATGAGTGAAAATGTTCAATATCTCGTCCATTGGAATGGGGGAAGGGTCTCCAACAGCAAGGCTGAGGCGATGTCCCTCGTTGGCCTTCTATTTTTTTTTTTTTTTCTAGATGTACAGGTAGTGTCAATTTATGGAGATTCCAAAGTAATGGTGGATTATGTATCAGGGAAAAGCAACATCTGCAAGCCCCACCTGGTAGGATGGATGGACAGGATCGGATTTTTCTGGAGAAGATTGGAAGGATATTCTATTCACCATATCAACAGGTCTCAGAACCAGCAAGCGGATCTTTTGTCAAAGGAGGGTCTTCAATCGCAACCAAGTCTTTGGTCTATGAAGGTAATGTATGAAGGGGATATCTTCTCTATCCAGGATTTTTCCCTTCCAGGCTTCTAAATTTTATAGTTGTTGAAGCACAAGTATGCACTGTTTTTTGTTCCTCTTTTTGTCCTATGGTACCTTTGAATATTGTTTATAAATGGCTGAAGTAAAATGACAATTTACTATCGAGTACTTCTGTAAATTTTTTCCTCCTATGTCATCTCTATGAGAATTGCAGACTTTTGTTTCTGATTGACAGCCCTATGGCCTGTCGTTTATTTTGGAGAATTTTGGTTTTTCTGCTAGGATTATGCTTCCCATTTCTTCTATTCCTTCAAAGGTTTCAAACCTATATATTGGCCATATACAAAATTACATGAAAATGTACTGATCTGCCTTTTATATATCTTATATAATACAATCTTGCTTTCTTCGCCCTGTAAGAAAATAAGGGGTCCAATATTTACAATGTAATATTTAATCCCTAAAAAAATGGGTTGATTCTCCGCGTCAGAAAAAGTTGTGGAATCCACTCAACATCCTTTACACGTGTCACTATAATTGGGTTTTTTAGAGATTTTAAAATCCATTGCATTGTTGTGTTGCATAGCATACATAATTAATAGAGGGACAAAGACTATTGAACAAAAAGCAAGAACTCTTACTGCATAATAACTATAGTCATTATGCCATCAACAACCAATATTGGAGGTTGAATTGTTAAATATATCATAATTTGTAGGAAGATGAGAGGGCAAAGAGGCACCTGTGTTGATGGCATGAGGGTTAAAAATGGGTTGTTATTGCATGCACACCATATGTTTGTATGGCGAGTAGAAATAGCCTGGCTGGGGTGTACACAATGGAAACTCGTGAAATATATTTTGAGATAACAGAAGCAGAGCTAGTAAGAAGAAGTTAGGCGATAAGGGAGATGTTGACACCTAATCCTCACGATTGGGTGGATTTATGTAAATAATTAAATTAGGAATGTGAACAGTCATTAGGAGATGAACTGAGTAGTCACACCCTTTTGTATATAACAATAACATACCTGATGGAATAAATTGAATTAGTTTTTCTACCTAATAGAGTTACTGCCTGGCCTGACAGGGTATCAGAGCCAAGTTCTCAAAATAGTTGTAACTCCCTTCACTTTTGCTACTGAGTCTGAACGTTGTCCTATTCCTAAACGTTGTCCTGACAGAGTCTGAACGCTGTCTTATTCCTCAACGCTGAGTCTGAACGCTATCCTATTCCTAAACGTTGACCTGACAGAGTCTGAACGTTGTAGTATTCCTAAACGCTGAGTCTGAGCGCTGTCATAAAACGTTCACCTGAACATTGTCCTGACTGAGCGCTATTATAAAACGTTCCCTTGAACGCTGTCCTACTTCTGCTGTGCGTTAAAATTGTTTTTGAAGGGCTCCAATTTCATCCCATTATTCAGCAAGACAAGATATGTTATCACTCGAATGTTTTAAATGTTACTTCCTCTCTTCCCAAGGACTGACCCAACTGCGTTTTTTGGTATAGTAACCTCGACAGTCGTTGTGGATACATTTTTTGGAAACCCTCCAGAAAACGCTGCGTATATGTCGTTCTGATGTTCACTCTCTTAGGTGGCATCGCAAAGACTGCTGGAGGTCCTATCAGATATATTTCATTCTGGGCTACCTTGCGTCCATTCGTTTTTTTCACTAGGAAGCCCTCTACAAATACCCGAGGAATCCTGTAAAGTCTTTCGAGTCTTGTCAAATAATTTTCTGCGTTTCGTGGACCAGAAGAATGCCTTTGTCCTGTTAACTACAGAGGGCTCTATATGCAGAGCGGAAGGCAGACAAAGGTTTTTGGTGTATTTGTGTTGTGTTTGATTGCAATTGGTATTGGATGGAGATATAAATGATGTGTGAGCCCAGGTCTCCATGGAACAACTACAGTGAGACGGTTCTATGGTGTAGTTGTTGCGTTCCATGGACTTCATTCCTTCTGTTAGCACTTCTTTTGTGACTTTGTTCCTTCTGTCGACGTTTCTTTTGTGACTTCCATTGTTGCGTTCATGGCTTACATGTTTTTGTTTTTCCGAGAACCATATTTTTTTATATAATATACCTGGAGATTTTCATATGATCTGCGTGGAGATGTGCTGTTGTTACATGGTTTTGAGTTGGCCTGAAGGCAACCATATGTATTTTTTAACGCAGCCACATGTATTTTGTTGAAGGTAGCCATATGTATTTTTTTAACGCATCCATATGTATTGTTTAAACATTGTATTATTTGGTACATTGCACGAGTGATATCATCTCCACCATATAGGAATTGGTAATACCTTTGTCCTATAAGAGTGCAATCTTCTTTTACAATTTTTACACTAGAGCTCCTCTTTTTCCTCCACGAAAAGTACAATTTTATACATTAACAGCAGAAGTATTTTTCTATCAGCAGAAGTATTTTTTTTTACAGAATGCATTCAATCATATCCATGGTGGGAATAGTTCTCATTGGCAAGGAGAACTATCCTGAATGGTCTCGGATGATAAAACAAACCCTCATTTTCAATGAGTTGTGGAAAGGAGTGTGTGTTGGAGAAGGAGACAATGACCCAATACAAGCTACCTCAGACAAAGAGCTCGTCATTTGGGAAAACAAGAACAGCAAACCTTATGCATTAATCATAGCATCTGTAAATGAAAAGGTGAGTCGCCATATTTCATCATATTGAACTGCCTTTGAAGCCCTACAAAAGCTAAAATAACTCTATGACTCATATTCTGCACTTGAAGTTGTCCAACTCATGATTAAACTCTTCACTCTTGAACCGCAAAATAATGATCCTCTTGCTCTTGCATCTGAAGTAAAGTCTATAATGCATGATATCAAATCCACTAAAGTTGAATTGGATATTCCTCTTATTGCTTTTCTCAAGGCACTTTATCCTACTTACTCCAATTATCTCGAGTCATTGCAAGCAAATGGAAATCTCAAAGATATAACCTTTGACTCTCTTGTGAAAAAGTTTGCTGAAAGAGAGAAAGATTTTGGAAAGAAGACAGCCCCCGAATCTTCTGAAGAGATGTCTGCTTTGCTCATAAAGAAAAGCATCCTGCTCAAGATTCTACAAGAGGAAGAGGTGGACGAAGAGGAAGAGGGAGATATTTCAGAGGCAAGGGGGGCAGACATTCTCAATGAGAAAAGGCAGATTTACACTATATTCGATGCAAAAGAAATGGATCACATGATGCCTCTACATGAAAGCTACCATGGGATAAAATTGAGCAGAAAAGAAACCAACAGAAAGGTAAAACTGATGATACAGAAAAAGGTAAAGCACCTGAGTCCGCTCACTATGTTGAGGCACAATGTAACATTGGATTAAATGAAGATTTGTTTAATGCTTCACTTGCTTCATGGAAAAATGATTGGTTGCTTGATTCAGGAGCAACCTTCCACATGTCTCATAGAAAAGATTTTTTTGAAGATTTCACTGACAATGTTGATGGAGCAGTATACTTTGCAGATCAATCAAAAATCAAGCCATCGGGCTTGGCACAATCAGGCTTAAACTGTCTAGTCTTCCGAACTTTCTTCTGGATCATGTTCTATATCTCCCACAACTCAAGAGAAACTTGTTGTCCTTGGTCCACATCCGCTAGCAAGGTCACTCCATTCATATGTTTGATGGCAAGCTTGAGGTAAGAAAAGCATCTGACCACTCACTTGTCATGAGGGGAATAGAAGAAGAAAGGCTTCTCAAACTGCAAGGAACATCTGCTCATGCACAACATTTCTCATACAATTCTCATCATGAAGAAGGTACACTTCCATCAAGTTTATTATGGCATGCTAGATTTGGGCATTTGAACTATGACAGTCTTCGCTTATTGAAGAAAAATGGTGTTGCTTGTTTGCTACAATTCCTAGAAAACTTAAGCAATGTGATGCTTGCATTCTAGGAAAGCATAGCAAACAGTCTTTTCATGATTCACATTAAAGAGCACATAGGAAACTTGAACTCATTCATTCAGATTTATGTGGTCCAATGCCTGTTTCTTCGGCAAATGGAAATAAATATATCATGACGTTTATTGATGACTACACCAGAATATGTTGGGTTTATTTATTGAAGAACAAATCTGATGCTTTTCAAACATTCAAGAATTTTCATAAATGGATAGAAAATGATGCACAAACTCACATTGGGTCTATTCGCACTGATAATGGAAAAGAATACACATCAAATGAATTTGAAAACTATCTTCGCCAACATGGGATCAAACATCAAACAATTGTGCCTTACAATCCCCAACAGAATGGTGTAGCTGAATGAATGAATAGAACAATCTTGAATATGGTACGATCCGTGCTTTTCTTCAAAAATGTAAAGAGAATGTTTTGGGCTGATGCTGTTCTATGTGCTACATATATAAAGAATAGATGTCCATATAATGCTATAAGAAACAAGACTCCTTATGAATTGTGGTATGGACATGCTCCTTCGGTAAAACATCTCAGGGTCTTTGGTTCACCTTTTTATCTTGATACCAAAGTACATAGAAAACAAACTTGGTGCTAGAAGTCGTAAGTGTATCTTCCTGGGGTATTCAAACACCTCCAAAGCATACCGCCTCTATGATGAAGTAAATAAAAATTTTGTTGTATCTAGAGATGTAATTTTTCTTGAATCATCCAAATCTGACAATGTTGTTGAATGGCAACTTGATCACTTGGATAGATTCGCAAAAACAAAATCATTTCAAGAATTTGATAATCAGATTCCACATCTTGAAGGGGGGATTCCTATTTTAATTCTTTTTTTCTGAAATAGGAAAGTAATTAGGTTGTTGTTAACAACTGTTCTGGAAATGAAACTGGAACAAGGGGAGAACTGGAAAAGAGAACCATTCAGAACCATTCTCATTGGCCAGGGGAGTGAGCTTCACTCATGATCCTTGGCAAGCCTTAACTAGAACATATATGTATTTTAATTCTTGTTTTTTGAAATATGAATGTAGTTTTTGTGGTTGCAGAAGTATGGTTTTTTTAAAAAGAAACATTGCCATTGTAAGGTTGAAAGGAAATGCTATAATTTTTTCTATACATGACCATGTAAAAAGAATATGTCAGCAGTGTATATTTAATATTATTATTGAGATACTTAGTACAAAGCTATAATTTTTCCTATACATGACTATGTAAAAGAATATGTTTGTGTCAGCCTATGTGAACATTGTATATTTAATATTATTATTGAGATACTTAGTACAAAGGATTTTATGGAACTAGAGAACTTAATCGTTCCACTTAAGAGATAAGTACTCTTAAGTTCTAGCCATGTATAAGAATATGTTTGTGTCAGCCTATGTGATATTTAATAGTATTATTGAAATACTTAGTACAAATGATTATATGGAAGAATTTTCTTAACAGTTCCTCTTAAGAGATAAGTACTCTTAAGTTTCTGGAATTCCACTGTGGGTTTCATTTTGATGTGTTTATTTATTTTTAAAAAGTAAAAGTGTATAGAGAACTTCAACAAGAATATGAAATAAGAACATTGTTAAAGATTTGTATAAGGAAAGAAAAATAGAGCTAATATTTTGGAACGAGTTAGTTCCACTGGGTAAGGGTAAGAGAAAACCCTTGGTGTAACAATCCAAATTTCTCATGAATATGTACCTAAATCTAGGTGCATATGAGGGTCCGAAGCAAGCCCCGTAGAAAGAACAGGTTCCGCCTAAATTCTCGAATATTTGGGAAGTAGTTAGTTCCAGTGGGTAAGGGTAAAAGAAAACCCTTGGTGGAACAGTCCAAATTTCTCATAAATATGTACTTAAATCTAGGTGCATATGAGGGTCTGAAGCAAGCCCCGTAGAAAGAACAAGTTCCGCCTAAATTCTCGAATATTTGAGTAAAATAGTTACAGTGGTAAGTGGTAAGTAATACATAAGGAGGCACTGCTAAAGGGAAGAGCAGAGCAATACTTATAGCTAGTTCTTTCACTAATCTCTCAAATGCGCTAAAAAATTACTAATTTCAAGACCAGGCAAACCCTTCAACAAATAAAGAATGTATTAAGGACTTTGTTAAAGGAATTTGGGGCGTGAAGGGTAGTCCGGGCAGGTCAGCTGGAGTCGATCATCAAGAGCAGTGAAAAAAGTGTTGTTTCTCAGGAAATCATTTAAGTGTGTTGGGTGAAATGTAGGGTACACAATGTCACTGAATAGGTTAGGTTACCCTTACGAGCTGGGGCTCTTGGAACCCTATCCAATGAATGACTGCAAGAGAGACAGTTCTACTGCCCCTTGAATGATCGTCGACAAGACCTTCACCATCTCGAAGGTTCTTTGGAGCTGGGGAGTTACAACTCACCCTTTAATTCATTAAGTCGCGGAGGATACAAACTATAAAACTCCCACGTATGCCGCCAAAGCCTAATAGTTATTCTGTGTAAATGAACCCCAAACTTAACAGTGTAATATTAAGTCGGTTTACCCAGGGAGTTCAGGTTAATACAATGTCGCTGGAAACTAATATTGACCTCTATGAGTGTTGAAAAATTACCCAATGAAGTGTGATAAGACAGCACTGCAAACCTTAGTGAGCAAGGTATATTATTAGCATTCAAGTTGTATAAGTAAAAGAAAAAGAATAATTTACCTGGTGAATTATAATAAATTACATTTTAATTTTCTTTTATAGGTCAAACAATGTGTATGATGAAGAAGTGTTACAATTACATTATGGAATGCTAATGGCATTATTAAGTAATTTCTAATTTAGTTTTCCTAAATTATATAATCAAATAGCAAAAACAAATCATTGTCATATAATCAATATCACTTTAATATAAAATTTATCCCAAAAATTAAGAAATGAAAAATTGATTAATATTTTATATTATCATAAATTTACATTATTTTTAATATAAATTTATTTAAAAGAGATTTAATAATTTTCCAAATTTATTTTCAACAACAAATATTCCTCATATTTTATATATATTTATATATAAATTGATCCAATGTTTATCACACTTGAAATTGAAGTTTAAAACTTCAACATGCATCTGACTTCTTCTTCTGCATTGCCTTACTTGTAACGTCAACATGCATCTGACTTCTTCTTCTTCAACAGTGGAACTGTGGAAGAACAACTCATTTTCGTTCTTGAAATTCTCCAAGACAGCTTTTATAGCCAAGACACAATAAAACATGTGTTACCTCATTATGCTTTTACAAAATATTAAAATTCCCCTAATCAGAAATCAGCAGTTGCAGGTATCACCTGAGGATACGTTATATCGATGGAGTCGCAGAGCCCGAAATCCCAAGGCTGTAGCATTGAGATCTTTGGTGAGGGAATCTCTTGATCCAACACCGATGACTTCCAGTTCGTTCCAATATCTGCTCACAACAGCGGATGACGATTAGTCAAAAGGGTATGCAGAACCATGTTTTATATTCTAAAAAAAGAGTGTAAACAGTGTATTAAGTGTCGGGAGAAATAGTTGGAAATAATTAGTGTATTAAGTGTCTGCAGAAATAGTTGGAAATAATTAATTCCTATTTATCTATGGTTGTATTGGAAATAATTAATTCCTACTTGTCTATGGTTGTAATTTCCTAATTGAGGAGTTTGTTCTTACATAATAGGAATAAGCTAGAATATAGTTTCTATTAGTTTAGTGTGTGGCATTCCTATCTTAAGATTCCTAAGCTAGAATATAATTTCTCCTAATTTAGTGTGTGGCATTACTATCTTAGGATTATGATTGTATAAATATATGTGTAATTTCCTCATTCAACAATTAATAAAATATTATTAAATGTATGTAATTTTATCTTGGTATCAGACCCTGTGAAGGCGTGGCCCCTCGGGAAAATAAAGAGTATAGCTTTGTCCATCATATCTGTTTGAGAGAACCGTAACGCCGTGGCAGCGAAGACGCGCAGGTTTGATTCTACAGAGAATCAGGTGGATGAATCTTACATCCCGGCGTGTAGATCTCCTGGATCCGGGTAACGCAGAAATACATGGAATTGGTTACAATTTCCATATAACATTCAGCGAGACGCTCCGAGAGTATTGACTCCTGGAATGCAGAAATATCTGTGATTCCTAGGCAGAAAGTTGGGATGTGCTTCAATGTGATTCCTAGGCAGAAAGTTGGGATGTGCTTCAATTCGAACTTCTCGAACTATACGGTTAGCATAATGCAGTCCTAGATAGTGTCGCAGTATTCGTTCCTGCGTTATCAGTCACCATGGGCGCAGAACCCAGCGATAATTTGTTGGGTATTTTTTTTTTGCAATGGGATGGGAAAATACCAAAACCAAACATTAACTGAACACAGAGTCAATGCTCTGTTTCCTTTGCTCCAGGATCTTTTTGCACAAAGGACCCTTTTAAAAAAATAGCTGAGAACAGAGTATTTACCACCATAAAAGATTTCCATTCATTAAAATAAACACACTAATACATATTCATCCTCTTTGCTGAGAGGGATTTACCAAAAACTACATTTAACCAAAACTCTGTTTTTCACCTCAGAATTTACTGAGACATATTCATCCTCTTTCACTCAGAGGGATTCACCAAAAACATTTTCACAAAGCTTACTCTGCCTCCTATGAAATTTTACACCACTGTGTAAATATTTCATTTACATTCACTGCTGTGTGAAAAACAAAAACTTACAGGGATTTACGCATTTACCTTTTCACCTGTGTGAAACAACTCATGGATTTGAAACAAGCTACCCTTGGTTTTCTTCATTTACTTCTCCTCCTGCACTGCTGTGCAATCTTTACTTCTTACATTACAAACAAAAATTACTCTGCTGCATAAAACCCCTTTTACATTTCAAACCAAAAATATATTCATGCACTTCTGTGCGTTCCTCCCCTGCAATACAAAGTTTGATCTATATTCTCCATTCGCTGCTGCGAATCCAATCTTCTTATCACTGTGTGTGATTTACATTTTCCTTTTGTGCTGCTGACCCCTGTTTTTTTTTACAATGTGCAATTACATAATGCACATATTACAATCCCCGTGCGATAATACATAACAAAAAAATGGGTCAACGTTTTTTAAAAAAACATATATTAAAAAACTTACCCATACTACTTATTAAATTTGCCCTAAAAAAATATTAAAGACCCTACCAAAACATATGACATTGTATTTAACATAAGGTATGGGTTATGGTCCACGCTTCATTAATTTCTACAGGCCCGTATGTACTTTGAACAGGTTAAACTGCACAGTACTTTCCTGGGAATCGAACGGCGGAGAGTGATTTTGTTCAATCGGACGGATATCGGACAGGGTGAGGTGACCGAGTGATACCTTTCGAAAAGTGTTTGAGGCTGACGTCACGGTTGGACAGTTGTCAGCATCGGAGCACCATGTCCGGAAACAGCTTCATGTCGAAGAGTGGTGCGATATCATACTGGCGGTTTTCAGGTTTCCTTCGGTGGTTTTGGCGCTGCATTGACTGCTGCCCGCGCGCGCAGTGAAATTACAACTTCCAACACTCCCCTTTAATTTCACCTGCTGGGCATTCGGTCATACCCAAACACTTCCTCAACTCCTTGACATGCTGCTGTTGCAAAAGAGTCTTCCTCTTAACAGAGGGATTAACCACTGTCTATGCTGAAAAGCATCT